>JAODJU010000018.1:3686557-3700225 GCA_026776725.1 Gnathonemus echidnorhynchus | reverse complement strand
GGGGGGGGGGGGGACTGGCCAACCACGACGCACATGCCTCGCCGGGTCAGCGGCGGGCCGAGTGAAGATGGCGGCCACATCGCTCGCTGCCGCCCCCTGGAGATGCAGACCCATGCCTGCAGGACACTGTACCAGCCCGCAAGCTGCCGGCTGAGGTTACACACCTTGTCTTGGGACGTCAGACTTACACTGGCAACTTCACTAAGGAATTTCAAATCATATTTATCTCCCCCCACCCCCCCATAACCTGACTAGGATGAGCAGTTATATGATGGATGGATGGATGGATGGATGGATGGATGGATGGATGGATGGATTTATTGCTTGCCATTTGCAATCCTTATAATGCAACATCTACCTTTGCACCAAGATAAAAAAAATATATAGGAATCAGCAAAGAAAAAATATCCCTGCCTGAGTCTCCATTAATACTTCAAACATTATTTAACAAAATACAAAATATTAACTTTTCTTGTGCATCATTGCATTTGCACCATCTTTACTTTTACAAACAGTGAGAGAAGGCGCAGCCTTCATCGCAGTCAGATGAGGAGAAAGCGTCTGCAAGAGCAAGGAGAAAGGAGGAGGAGATTCGATTTGCCGCCTGAACACTCTTCACTCTTCTCCTTAACCTGACCCAACTGGCCACTTTCAATATCTTTATGTTGCAACAGGTCAGCAGCTACAACCCATGGTAACAAGAAAAAACAAAACGTAGAAAAGCAAACAGCAGTGGCCTTATCATAAACACAGAATAAACCATCTGACGTCTTGGGGGGAGACGGGGACCTCTTTACTGTGTACTGTGGACATGGGGTGGAAGTACCCATCAACACACAAACAAAAAATTAACAATTAACAGCAGCTGGATGTTCGGGGCGTAAAGCAGTCTGTCAGCTGATCACACTCACATTTCACTATCAAATTATTTCTCACGGCAGAAATACCGCCGTGATTTTATTCCAAAATCTAAAGTGACCAAACTCACTCCACTAAATCCGGCTTTGACGCTTTCACAGGAACGCATGTTTGAGGGACAGATGCCTGAGAAAAGGCACTGAGGAAGGAGCAGTGATGCTGCAGGGCCAATGTGATGATGGAGGTTCCCCGACTGACCCCCGGAGGCTGCATCACACCAGCCTTTTCCGCGTTTGGCCGTCTTGCACTCCACCCCTGGGACACCACCGGAAAGGCTACAAATGTCGACAAATCTTAACTCGTTAAGAAGACATTGGCTTACATATTAGAGCTGGGGAAATAGCAGACTGATATCGGGTTGTGTTCACAGAAGGGGCTTGAAAACACAAAAAAAAAAAATGCAGGAAGGAAAATACTAAAAAAAATGGCCAAAGACACTGGCACCAAAGCATGACCGGCCGGGCTTTGCGAATGATTTCACGAATCCCCGTTTCCCACCTATCCCCACCCGGATCCTCGCAGGCATGAGGCCCCTTCATCTTATCTTCTGCTCTTGGGATAAACATGTGCTGGCAATTTGCACTCGTCCAGCATCTACGGAGGAAGGATGCCAGGAATGTGCGGCACTGGCGCTGCAGGCAGGATTCGCTCGGGGTCATGGAAACCATTGATTTTCATTAAACTGAAATTGCTTTCAATTAAAATAATGAAAACCATACAGAAACAAAGCAAGACAGTCTTATCCAATAAAGAGAGCACGTCTAAATATGTATACTGATTTTCAATAATAAATGTTATCTGGGAGACTCCAGTACGATCATAATTAAACCGCTTGGTGTAGGTCTTTGGCAACTTCAGGAAACACAGTGACACATGCATGTCAAACTGAAAAACCCAGAGAGTGAAAATCTAACAATGAAAAATAAGAATAATTAGCTTGATAGTGCAGTGGTTAGCACTGTTAGCTCCTCGTGTCACTGTGGGGTTTCCTCTGGGTTCTGTTCCCCCCCCCCCCCCCCCCCGACAGTCTGGCAATATGCAAAATTGCCTGTAGGTGTGAATGGTGTGAGTGCCCTTTGATGGGTTGGCGCCCCCATCTTGGGTTATTCCCTGCCTGGACAGGCTCTGGACCCCCGCAACCATGAATAGGACGAGTGGGTAGAGCGGATCGTTAGATGGCAGAGGGTAAACGGAGCAGGTGAGAGGTGTGAAACTGCCAGAAGTAAAAGTGGTTTTTGGTGGGCGCTGAGGTATACTGCTCACTGTGGAAAGATCCCTCCTGCAGACATCAGGCTGAAGCGAGTAAGAGGCCATGACTGCCTAAGGCTCTACAGAAATCCTGGTCACCGCCTGCCCGCTGACCCCCTCCCTATTGGGCCTGCGAGTGCCGTTAACCCGCTGCTTTTTCCCGTGGCATTAAGCAGACGTCACAGCCCGTTAATCCGTCCATCCACTGCCCGGGCAGGGCGCCTTTAAACTTAAGTGCCTGTCAACGCGGATCGAAGTCGGAGCACAGTGAAGAAAAGCACGCCGCCTCTTCCGTGCCGGAAGCCCCCTCCGTGTCTGACACGCGTCGGCCGGAGTGGCCCAGGTCAGCGGGATCGATCGGCGGTCGATGCGTTTCGCTGCGACTGGTTCGGGGTCCTTGGGGGCCCCTCCCTTTAAGCTGCTCCCCCAGCAGGTAGCGCTAGGTTAAATCACATGAGGCAGGACAAGCTTGTGACCAGAGAATGCTGTCAACCTCCGTGCACCATTCCAACACGAGATATCTCAGGGAGGCGTGGCCTGGCTGTCATGACATGTTCATGACTGTGTTTGTGCGTGTGTCGAGGATGGGGGGGAGGGGGGCACTCAGTCAGGTGGTGGCGCCAGTGTGTTTTTAAAAGGCCTGCTCAACGATGGGCTCTGTCCCGAGCAGCGTGCCATATACTGTCTCCAGAAGCCTTCTTTCAGCCACAAATCAATGCAGCTCAGGGGTTGCTGGATCCGCACGGAACAGCCTACAGCCCCATAATCGAGTCACTTCGCACGGCAAACGTTACGCTTAATTACAAGCATTGATTAGGAGGTGTACAGCCCTCTCAAAGTACGGAAACACTCTGTACAGGTCCCTCCTGTACAAAGATACATGTACGATAGGTAATTCAAAGCTCATTAAAACATCCCAGGCTAGAGGTCGTGCTTCTGAAAAGTATAAAATTATTTTATTTAAAAAATGCATTAGTTAATATAAAAAGTAAAACAAACATACTTGTTAAAACCAAACCAAAAGCCTTCCACCTCATATCTATACCAATCTGGAAATTCATTTGCATTTAATTTGAGTCATCAGACACACTATGAGCATTTTGTGTACAGGGTAAGGAATGTCATCCCTGTAACGGTTATTATTATTAATTATAATTTTACACCCACATAAGCTGAAATACAAATGTTTAAAATTCACAAGAAAAATGTGGAAAAACTACAAAATCTTCAAAAGCAGTGGTGTAATAAATTAAATCATCCCCCAGAAAAATTTACCATATAGCAGAGTTCAACAAGTATGATATCATGCATTTCTATTCGAATACATCACGCTTATCTACGCCAAAAAAAAAAAGATCACATTATGATTCATTTAACAGCAAGCAAACTCTAACAATCAAGAGAAATCATACAGATTATCTGGGAATTAATCAGTAAAATTTTCCTTAAGGAAATCAGTAAAAACATCAGTAAAAACAGGACAAAACAGAAAAACAAACAGTGGGTGTAACTTTAAAAAATCAGATTTTCCGTCAAATCCAGTAAAACATCCTGCATTTTGTGACACTTTTTCAGTTGAGACAGGGGACAAATTTTCCGGCTCTGCAGAGATGCCTTACGTGAAGAGATTACTGGAAACGACGGTGTGAAGACTCCAGCACAGACAAGGTTGAGTTGGACGTGTGAAAGCAACAGAGAGGACGATTCAGAGCCCTTCCTTAGATGAGAGATTGATTTTTTTTCTTTTTTGTTCCTTCCCCCATCTGAGAAAAAAATCCTACTAACGTCATAGTTTTTTCAGAGAGAAGGGGGATCAGGACTGGGGTGTGTGTGTGTGTGTGTGTGTGCGTGCGTCACAAAGAGGGTAGCACAGTTACGGGCTCGCCGACAAAGAAGGTACTGCAAAAATTTTAAATGCGGTAAATCTCAATCGGACTTCTATGGGTGGCAATGCGCTCGATTATTTAGAGAGCAGCTATCCTTGGACACGAGGACTGCAGGTTTTTTCACTGCAATGACTAACAGCACTTCATAGGTTTGCCCTTTGCTGTGGGGTCTGCCCTCAGCAGCTAAACACACAAACCTTCCTCTGTAGCGGGGACTGACGTCAGCCGTAACCTAGCAACGGCCTTTTGGTGTAGAAGCGCCGGTGCTGACACTGTTTTCAATTGAGAGAGAAAGACAGTAAGCAGCAGGGCTGGAGAACTTTAAAGGAACAGGAGTCCGAGCAGAACCCGGCACACCTTTCAGCAGTGACCTCGGGGAAAAAAAATACACACACACACACACACACACACACACACGTGTGCATATATATATATTTATATTTATACACACACACACAGACACACACACACACAAGAACAAGCCCGCCGCAACGCTGGGAACGTAAGATTGAAAACGACACGTGAAACAGCTAATTCAAATACAAGTGCAAAATTCAGCAGTTATAACAATGCAAAACTTGCCTATTGTAGAGTTATGTTAACATAAAAACATTTAACAATGTTATATGAAAACTCTCCAATGCATGACAGAATGGCAAAAACGTTCATTCATAAAGATGGATCATGAAGCATGAATAAAAAGTTTAGTTTTTTTTTAATGATAAAAAAAGAGCTTTGATGGGGCAGCAAGCGGAGGTACTGTAAATGCAACAGGAATTGGGAAGGTTAGACTTTCACATCTGCTATGTGCGTATCAGCTCTAATACGTAGTCGTCTCATGACTACGGCACACAGGAACTATCCAAGCTAAATATAAGCTCTCGAGATTTGTTACATACACATACCATTCATTTCACATTACACAGGGTTGGCACAATAAGCCTAACCTACTGCTGTAATATGTAAATGGAAAAAGTAACATATATGTACTAATTTTTCCCAAAGTGCTTTTGAGAGAACAAGACACCTATGATGATGGTACTGATTCAGCAAGCTGCCTGCTGAAACAGCTAGTGCTTTGCCTTTATAAATGTTCTAAATTATGAAACGCCTTAATTCTGTATTTGCACCAATCCACTTCTGTGCTCATTACTGAATTTTTTTAAGATTAATTAAAAGAACTCCCATGAAAAAAACAACCAGAAGTCATAACATCAACAGAAAGTCAGCCCATAGCATAATCTATGACAAAAACTACAAATTTTGTATAAATTTAGTCGTGACTTTAGGATGCACAAAACAAAACCAGATCAGTATCTCCGGTCGTATAGCTTGAAGTATCTGTTCCCTGATGCATTTTAAAACTTACAGACATGGACTCCTCTGACTCCCCACTGAGTCTAACTGCTCTGAAAGTCGGCACCACAATAACAATTAAAAAAAAAAACTTGGAAACAGCCAAACGGGCCTCAGGACGGATCTCATAACTACATATAATCCAGTCCAGCACTGATCACCTATGAAGCAATACAAGCATAGCATTAATTCAGTGCACATGGATCACTTTCTATCTATAACATGAAAGCTACTCCAAAATGGAGATAATATTCCTTGTGCACAACCATAAAAATGCCTAATTTTCCAAGCAGCAGTGTATTTCATAAAATTCACACGTGAAGTTTTGTAAGTTTTATTGCTTCATTTTGCGACTTGTATCAATATTCACAAGTATAAATGCGAAAAGCATATGTGCGAACTCAGGAATTAATTAAATCAAAACAACAAAGAATATGAAGAACCAGAAGGATTACGGAGCAGCTGAAAGGGAGCGGGCGGATCCTGCTCGCCTTTATACGCGCCTTTCAGCCGGACTGTGAGGACCGTGCCCCGAGTCACCGCTTCCCTGCTCGCCAGCTGCCCCAGCTCAGCTCGGCCCCGTAAAGCAGTCGTCGGAACTAAAGAGCTACAAGCTAATTGCCGGCGATAGTGACGCAAACGGTTGCCCGGGTAACAGCCGGAGTTGTGGAGAGTGGCCACTCTAGCATTTCCAATGTCGTCACCGAGGCCCCCGTTCGGTCCAGCCGTCCCCCAAACCTCGATCGGAGCATACTGAGCAGGTTAACCCCCCTCCCCCAGCCCTGCACACGGATCAACTCAGACCACAGTACAGCACCCCTGTTAACCAAACCCCCCCCCCCCACGCACACACACACCTGCCGTCTCCCCAGCAGGAAACGCAGCAGGCTGCTGTGAGCCACGATGCAAATCTGCCCATCAAAACAAAAGATGAATGATTCTGCCCGTGTTCTTCTGCTTCCGTTTTGTTCCAGGTTTGGACCGCGCAGGACGCCGCTTAGTACAAACCAAAAAAAAAAAAAAAACACACGACCGCACAATACCCTCTCCATCCAACTATCTCCTTAAAAACACATACCTTCCTCTCTGTGACAACATAAGCTACTTACATCCTCGGTAAGCCGAGAAAATGCCTACAGAGAAACGGGATTTACGTTTACATTCATTAATTTGGCAGCCGAGCGCGTTAAAACACAGACGAAGAGCATCAGCGTGGTACAGTCAGACGGGCCGCTGAAACGGCGCCCAGGACCGCCACCTGTGCAGGCGGGGAAGCGGGACAGAATGACAGGTGGAGAAAAGGGGAGAAGCACCGGCTCGGTGATGTGACGCCACGCGAAAAGAGGAGCCTGCCCGCATGCCTTTCAGCACACAGTACACAGCACACCATGTTCCCCGTGTACTGACCGCTTTGTACTGACACATGAATCACACCTAATGACATTTCAAATGAATTCCTTACACCAAAAATACTATATATGAATACAAATTATCAAGAATGTATTTAATATAAACCAACTCAATAACATTTAATTAGGCAAACATTTTATCCTATAGATTACTTAATATTCCTCCAACGTCTAGAATTAAGTGACAGTTAAGATGATGCTATGATTTCATTGTAATATTCATCTGACAAGAAAGCAGCACAAACAGGAAGTGAAAATAGAGGTTCTGTTGCAAATCGGGGCCGATTCCTAGTCGATTTACATTAAAACCCTTATTTCCAAAGCCATAAATGCGAAGGTATGGAATGCTAGATAGTGAAAAGTCCGTCAGTTAAAAAGAAGGGTTCTTATGTGATAAATCCAGCCATTTGATAAGTACACTGACATCAAAAAATCAGATTGCTGCTAGTCACTATTAAATGGCATACTTCATATTCACGCTAAAGAATATTTCAAAAATATAAACTGTGTGGTCATTTCATTTTCACACTTATCATCAATTAGATAAATCAAAACTTACAGAAAATTCTCTAATCCACTACTTTTGTCAACAGATGATTAAATAAAATGTTCTCTTGAACTGAATGGTTTTTTTTAAGCATTCACCTGATGTGGGGTGGTGATTATTTCGGTAACACAGTGGTTCAGTGGGTAGCGCTCACATCTCCAGGATTGGGGGTTCAGACCCAACGCGCGAGTGTGTGTTTGTGGTTCTCCTGTAATCCAAAAATTAAAATTAATTGCCTATATTGATTGTACGTGCCCTGGGATGGGGGAGCACCCCAGGTCTAAGCTACCAGGGCCAGGCGTCCGAATAAGAGGTTAGATGGATCCACAATGTAAGGAAGGCACACGTGTGATTTTGCTTTGTACATATTTTGTGAAACATGCCCATTTTAATTATGTCCACATTGGCACAGTCATTATTTACAAGGTGGGTGTTTCTTCTGTCTCCCCTCTCCTTTGCGCTGGAGCTGATAGCTGGATTTCTACATCGCAAAAAGTAAAACCCGTACCTCCTTTTTTTTGTGTTGCTGTGGCACTTGCTACGTCACTGGCTGGTGACACCAATGTTACATCATTCCACATGGCTTCACAGCGAGAGAACGTGACAGCAGACCTCTCCGCCCCCCCCCCCCCCCCCGCCCCGCTGCAGCCCACGGCTCTGGCGACATGTCTGCGAGTTAGTTAACAGTGTTACCTGCCCGGCGAAAATATCAGGGAGGGCCAACCTATGCTGCAGTGTATGTGGGGGTGGGGGGAGTCTAGTGGGGTTTAACCCCTGAGCACACCTGAGCGCAGAGTACGTTCTACCTATGGACTATGTCCATGCGTCACACAGATAAGATAAAAGGGTCTTTCAGGCCTACTTGAGGAGGTCATTAAACATCTCGTTACATCTTTTCCTTAATAAACGGGGTCAGCCGCCACGCAAAGCTCCCAAGCAGGAAGAAGCCACAGGGCCAAGCAGACATACACTAAAGCATTTTTTATAGGTTATGCCATATTTTCAATGACATATTGGTGCAATTTGAGGTTTCGTGCATATATGTAAATTTGGGCTTTAATTTGTTCAACGGTGCAGCTTCCACAAGGTTATTTATCGATTAACGATTCAACTCTCATGTTCGGAAAGACTCGGTTATAACAGTAAAATGGGGCAGCCTGGCACCAACACCCTGTCAGAGGGAGGGGTCTTAGGCTAGGAGCAATGCTGATGATGTAATCGCCTTACAAGCAAGGAGCAGGAGAGACTAGACAAAGGACAGACTGACACAAAAAAACTCCCTCCTACCCCCACATGAGTCTACAGACTCCTCCCTCAAAAAAAAATTATATATATATATATATATAAAAATTTATAGCTTCACACACATATATATATATATATTTTTTTTTTTTTTTTTTTTTCTCCTTCAGATTCAAGGCAACGAAATGCTGCAGACCTATAGGGCATTAAGCACGAGCTGATCTGATAGAGACATGTTGGCACCGTCGCTTTTACACTCGCAAAGTGTAAGAAAAAAGTGTGCAAGAAGCATTTTGAAGTGACCAGACACACTCAGTAGCAGCCGTTACAGGAACAAAGGAGTCAGAGGAAAGGTTTCAGATAGACAGACAGAGCACTTGAAAATTCCAAATTTACACTGAACAATTCAGCCTCTCAAAGTTGTGGGGGAAAAAAATACATTTGAATCCAATCACAACCTCTAACAAACTAATCTTGACCCATAATGCAGTGTGCAGCATCAATACACCGGGAACCAAAGTACATGGCACATCAAGGGACACGTGCCAGAAATGTGATGGATTAGGAGAAAAAGAGGATCGGTGTAACATACACAGGGAACCTGCTTCTACTCAGCTAAAGAGATCTGTGACATGCATGACCCTGCTGCAGCTTTGATGAGGACCTGCTTCTCAACTCTGAAGTTGTTGCCCAAATGAGTGCCTGATCAAAATGAAACAGCTGGAACAAAATTCAAAAGTAACTGTTTGTGGAAGCCCACCAAAATAACTCCCCCCCTCCCCCCCGATATGAATAAAGTTCCTTCATTCTTTCTCTTTCCATCCATCCATCCATCCATCCATCCATCCATCCATCCCATTGCTTCAACACTGAAAACCACCTGACAACTTCAGGGTTTAACCTGTGGGCATTCTTTTGAACACATGACTTTTACTTCCTGTATGGGGCTCAAACTAATACTGAAGAAGGCATGCGACCAAAAGAATACTGTCTTTTTTGTCTGTGGATACTGTAAGTGCTATAACGATAGCTCAAGAGTGAGATTAACCACACCCAAAGCCCCCCCATTCACAGACACACAGAACCCCACTGTGCAGGAGGGCAGAGTTATCAAACCAGGGTACGTTGTAATAACTGCAGGCATACTTTGGACGCTCTTCAGATTCTTTTTTAATATAATAACCATCACAATAATACTTGGCAAAGCACAGAGGCCAACAATTCCTGATTTTTTTTTTTACCACGAAGAAAATAAAAACCCCCGGGGTTCATCCACGTCATCCCTTTAATTAGGGGTTATTTCTGTGACATGGACCGTGTAAGAAACCTTTGTATTATTGCAGTTGCAATTTAATAATGTGTTGCCTTCCCCGTTACATTAGCTTAAACTCCATCAATTAAATGCACAATACGTAAACACATTTACAAGAAATAAAATGTTCTTTGGTGCGAATTATGAAATCACGTTGCTCCTGGTATCTTGGGCAGTTTCACTTAAAGGTTGGCATGAACCGAGGGCCGTGCCCGCCTTTTTCATAACAGGCTACTCATCTCACTCGACGCGATGATTTTACACTCACTCTGATAAGTCACTACCCCCCAACCCTCAAATGTTGTTTCGTGAATTATAAGATTATAAGTCTGGCCTTACTGCCTCGCATGGATAAGCGGTAAGCAGTACGGTCCGCATATCGGCCCCTCTGTCCCATGTTGGCACGCACATTTAACTTTACATCATGGGAAAATGAAAGAATGGTGCATAAAAAAAATAACTGCAAAAATATTTATGCTTGTTTTTCCAGTAAATAATTGTTCTTCCATAACATCCTCAGTTTGCGCTTCAGCTCTTTAATCCCTCCGCCGTTTCCTGCCGGCTCTCGGCCGGGTATATCTTTTGATTATCGGCCCCCCATTAATCTTCGCCTGTCCCATGCTTCCTGTTGCGAGATGCATGAAAAAGAGGCCATTTACAGGTTCAAGCCATGACCTAAATGTATTTTTTCCGCCAGTGAGAAAAACTGAGAGAACTTTGTAGTGACTGTTATGCGTACTTCGAAGATTCATCTTTTACAGGTTTTACCACTAAACAATGTTTCTCTCTGTAAGCTGAGAGAGACTCGAGTTGGGGACAAAGCCAACACAGTCCTGTTGAATTATACTGCACCCCCTGTCCATTTTGTTTAATTCGGTTTTTATTATCAGTAAAACAATCGCTACTAAACTAAAAGCAACTGGCAGTCAGAAAAAAAATTTAATGCGAATGCTTTAAAAGCAATAACCTACGATGCACACCAAAGCAATTTGCTTGTCAGTGTGAACAGTGAGCATTTAACCATGGTGATCAGGAGAAGCACACGTCAATTAAAAGCAGATAAGGTGCAAAAACAAGCGCTCAGGGCCGTAACCATGATGTTCGACACACAGCTTACACGAATCCACGTGCATGATAATACATTATATGCGCCAGTTTGTATCATGCATGTGTGATTAGTCAGAAAGTAATATAAATAAATACATAAAATCATTGTGGACATTTCCTGAAGTGTTAGTGTTATATTTTCTTTTTTCCCCATATTAAAAAGCATGCCCTACAGGATAGCAAGCTGACAACCATACAGATATCTGAAGGCAAATGATTAGCTACTCCGAAGCTACAACGTTCAAGCTAATGGTTAAAAAGCCGTTGTCGATTTTGTGAAACGACGGTGTTGTTGCCACCAGCCGGTCCTTTTATAACGGTATGATCGCATGTAAACACGTCGCGTGTTTGGATGCTTAAGACGAACCTTTCAGCACACGGTGAATATAACGCAAAGCTACGCTCCTCTTGGCCAGAGATTTGGCACTTTCCTAATATTCAGCTACTTCTTTCCAACTCTGCTGTAACTCTGGCCACAACGCCAATATCCCCATTTCTGGAATGTATGTCTCCTTAGGCGAGACCCCCGCCCGTCCACGTGCTCCCAGTTTCGGCGGGGGAGTCCCTTACCGGCACGTCCATGTCCGCTGGGGGCCCGTCAAGCCCCCTGATGTCACCATGTAATAAAAGCGAAGCCGCTCGCTCTGCTTGTCCACCAGGGTGGGCATAACCTGCAGGCATGGAGGTATGGAGACCGGCGACCAGACAAAGAAAGTTAATGACTGCCCTCCTCCGGATTGCCGATCAAACGATCTGAGGGCATCCTCAGATTCTCCCTCGCCTTCCCAAAGCCTACATGCCTGACATAAAAGCTCGGATTTCCTGACTGAGGATGACCTGCATGACCTGCATGACCTGCCCGCGACAGCGGGATAAACCGCCTCATTCCAGCAGGCCACCGCTGCCAAAATTTGTTCAAAATTCAGTAATGTCTACTACTGAGTCGGACAGACGGACGGACAGACTGACAGTGAGAGATCGATACTGACAGCCAAGCAGACAGACAGACAGAGATTGAGACAGACAGAGATATAGAGAGACAGACAGACAGAAAGAAAAAAGGAAAGAAAGGAAATTCAATCTGGGTGATGCGGTGGCTAGCAGGGATAAGGGTGTGGAATTTGCATACTCTCTGCATCCCATAGATCCCCTGCAGGTCCACTGGTTTCCTCCTGCAGTCCAAAGACATACAGTTAGGTTGGCCGGTATCTCTAAATTGCCCATGGTATGCGTGTTTGTGTGTGTGTGTGTGTGTGTGTGTGTGTGTGTGTAAGCCGCTGGCAAAAACCCTGCCTGAACAGAGCGTTGTGAGTTGACGTCACATCCAACAGAGCAACCATTTAAAAAAAAAAAAAGCATGTGAAAGAGGGACGTCGCAGGCGCTGTTGGCCAGGCCCTGACATCACCGTGATGCTGTCGTAGGAGGGACTGTTTGGCTGCAGTTGCTAGGATCCAGCAAACCCGGCTGCCTCATAACCTGCGAGCTTTCTGTGTACAGATGACCCACCTTTGGCTCGTCTAACACACGTCCTTCCCTGCATGATTTTCAACCCATGATATGTCAGCAGAGTGCTAGGGGACGTGGGGTGTAGCTCATTAAAGAAATCACCTCTCGGAGCAGACAGATTCTGTTCTAAATGACCCTTCAGTGTCCCCACCCAATCCACTGACAAGTGTGGGGCCCCCACACCCGGCTAAAGGTCAGTTTGCTTTGTTTCAGAATAACAACACATATCAAGTCCATAAACATTTCAATTTGCCGGCTGACTTTTAACCGAGCTCAGCTTCCGCAAATCAACCCAGCAACAGCGAACGGTGGTGAAATGCCAGAAACTGAACGAGTCACAAAGATGCAGAGAACATCCGTCATCTTCTTAAGCGAGGGATGCTGCAAGATGGTGTGTGGAGATTTGGCTCCCTGGACATGTGGACCGATGGGTTTGTGCGGTCACCATCATCTAGGCAGGACACTAGCGGTGACAGTCCCCAGACCGAACGTCCAGCAATCAGAAGTCATTAAGAACAGCATCACAATCATCACAACACCCAGGGATTTTCTCTCCAGCCTTTCAGCACATATGGCAAGACTGTCCTGCTTTCATCTTAAACAAAAACGTGCTTTCGTTCTAAGTAAAAGCTGTGAGGACTCACTGACAATGGACCATTCCTTCAACGGTGCAAAGGCCCCCAAATTCTGGATCACGCTGAGGGACACTCATGGAAAGACCTGACTGATATGGTGGAGAGCCTTGGATGGTGGAAATGATTTATCACACTGTATTTATCCAAAATTCCTAGTTTTGTCCCACCTGCACAACATAAATAAACCAGACTGCTCTGGTGATGACAGTTTATTCCTGCATATCTTGGAATTAAGAACTGCTGTAGCTGTCTTGTCACTGATTTTAATGCCATATGTTTTATTAATGGAAAATAAGCTTGTTCCGGCGTGACAGTGTTTTATTACTGTTCCGGTACAGCGCATTAGCCATCACATTACAAAACGCCTCTATTGTCTGAAGGCGTATCTTATGAATGAAGGAGCGAAACTCCGCAGAGCAGAGTTTTCAGAATTCTCAAATAAAAAGCTACATCACCGCCCCCTGGCGTCACTGCATTTCATTACATGACCCCATTACATTG
>JAODJU010000018.1:3660081-3686457 GCA_026776725.1 Gnathonemus echidnorhynchus | reverse complement strand
CAGTACCCCCCGTCCTCACGGCACCGTACGCCTGCATTCGAGCATCTGGGTTTATTTCAACCTAACACTTCTAAAGGTATATTCAATAACAACCAAAAGCTTTTCAGAAAATAAAACTTGTGAAATTCTGACTTTTTAAAAACTTCTGGTCTCAAATTGCATAGTATTGAACAATCATAAATTATGGCTAAGCTGCTGTTAATAATAATGATGATGATAATAATAATAATAATAATAATAATAATAATAATCATACCAATACCACCACAAATCGGGGTGCTGCATGGCTTGTTGGCCCCTAAGCAAGGCCCTTAACCCCGACTTGCTCCAGAGACTGTCTGACCCCGCTTTCTCAAAAATGTACATCACTCATAAAAGCAGCGGCTAAATAAAGTGCAAATGTAATACATAGTAAGACTTTTCTGCATTCCATAAAACAGTCGCTTCTCCCAAAATACAGAACATGAGAAAACAAAGACGCATCAGCCAATTAAAAACCTTCAGACCCGAATTATTTAAAAAACCAAGTTGCTCCGTGTCTGAATACTGTAATGCTATTTATGCTAAATGGAAGTGCACTCTTATGCCCTGCCGAGTTGCCCCCGATGCACAGTGCCCCCCCCCCCGGTCACAGTGGAGGAGGTGCACAGCCTGAGAGGTAGAGGAGCCCCGGGTGAACCATGCAGCAGACTCTGCATTACTCACACCCTCAATGGGCAACTACAGCAGGCCCCAGAAAACACCAGCTCCTCAGGCACCTCACTGGCACAACAAAGAGAATCCATCCATCCATCCATCCATCCATCACCTATCCCAGTCAGGGTCACAGGGGGCCTGGGGTACAGCCTGGGTGGGATACAAGTCCATCACAGGGGACGTGTGCTCGCGCACACACACACACACACACACACACACACAGGTTTGTAATTATATCTTTGTGGGGACTCTCCATTAATTTCTATAGGCAAAACTCTAATCCCAACATGACGACCTTAACCCCCACCCAGCCCTAACATTTACCATGAGTAGCCAAACAAAACACGAAACGTTTGGCATTTTAAGTTTTGTGATTGCATTCACAGATCTTTGTGGGGACCTAAGAAATGGTCCCCACAATGTCAAAATAACAGGTTTTTCTTACATTGTGGGGGACATTTGGTCACCCATATAAACATAATCCACACATACACAGACACAGACACAGACACACACACAAGCATGCTCACATACAGTTTGGGCAATTTAGAAACCCCGACGAGCAGAACTGGACGTCTTTGGAGAAAAGGAAAGTACCTGAAGGAGCCCCAAGTGACACAGCGTCAGCATGTGACCTCCTGAACACGCAGGACCAATCCCCAAAGCCAGAACTTCATCAGGGGGCAACTCTACTATAATATTTTATCACAGCCAGCTGTGTAAAACCAAATAAGTAAATGCTATAATACAATGCATGAATACATGGGTTTTGTATCTTTTAAATTAAAATCTTTACTGTTCACCGAACTGAACACGGCTTTGTTCTGGAATTTGCCTGGGTCTGTGTTTACTGGCAATATGCATTTCAAGAGGCAAAGGCAGAATAGGGATGGGGTTAGGGTATTTACATGTGACAGACCCCACATCCCAGAAACCATTGTTGTGTACGTGTGTGTGTGTGTGTGTGTGTGTGGTCCAAGTATACCTAACCGGGTGGGGACCAAATGTTAGCATGGCTAGCATTAGCATTTTCCCCCATAGAAATGAATGCGCGACCCCCACAAATATATGGTTATAGGTCTGTGTGTGTGTGTGTGTGTGTGTGTGATGGAGAGGGGCATTAATACAGAGTTGCTCTTTCCCGTTACAGTCATCGTTTACCTATGGGCAAATCATTCTGGAAAAAGGCCACAAATCTTGCAACCACATATATAAAAGTGTTATGTTGGTAAAGCATAGCTATTAATAATGTCAGATGGGATGTATCGACTGTAAACAGGACTGGGCTAGTTGTTATACCATCAGCAGGGATGTTTCGACTGTAAATGACTCAGCTGGTGTTAACTATATCCGATGGGATGTTTCGCCATGCTGCTCATGCAACGCAAGCCCCCGCCAGCACCCGCACGCATCTGCACCGCGCTCCACAGCCCTGGCTGGTGCCCCCTGCAGGCCACAGGTGACACGGGCATGTGTTGCTGTCTTCTGTCCCAAACTGAGCAGGTGAGAGTTAGACACACACGCTAGGTGTGAGGGTTCCGGTGGCACAGCCAAAACCGTGCAGCCTCGTCGACGGAGTCCGACAGCAGGCAGCAACACGCTTCCTGACATAGATAACCAGCCCAAAGGTGAGAACGCAAACGTGGTTCTCCTGACCTGGTATAAAACACAGCGGTCACATTACATTTGATTAACCACAAGATCTGAAGCTAGATTTTATAAAGATTATTTAAAAAAAAAAAACCACACACATTACTGCAATATAAAATATTCACAAAAACCTAAAGTCCCAGTTGTGGCCTAAATTTTACCATGCTTAGAAAACCACACAATAAATGCAGGTCAAGTCAAAAAGCAATAATACCAAAACTTCAGTCCCACAATTTTTTTTGAACGATAAGTAATTTACTAACCACCAATATGGGTATTTGTGCCTTGATACCATCTGGATTCATCTTCAGATCTAAGACATCGATTTTAATTGGTGGTTGGGAGCTCTAAAGTAGGGCAATCACGTCAGAAAGGGAGGGAACTTTATTACAGCATGGCACAGAGAAAAGTGCTTTTCGCATTAGGGTGGGGGGTATTTCAAAGAGAGAGAGGTATTTCACCTCGGCATGCGGGGCAGTGGGGCAAACTGAGGGGGGTATTTCACGGCAGGGTGTAGGGGCTTCCGCACCATGTAACTAAAAATTATCTAAGCGTGAAATAATAACCGCAAGTGGAAAACAAGACACCAAACGCACTTACAGGACTTTCTGGTGCCCAAAGAACATGGACACTTCCGCAAGTACTTCTTCCCACAGATTTTTTTAAAGCATATCAGTGATTGCAATAAATCCATTTTGTCTATAACAATCCAATGGCAAAAGTGAAACCAACCTTGCATTTAAAGAGAAAGTTATTCAGTACGCTGAAAAGAACAGCGGTAACCATGACAGGACTGCCCAGAAATGAAAGCCAAATTTCAACATTGTTATTTTAATCACCAGGCTTTGATTGAAAACTCAGACAATCCACTTCGAAATGACATGCAGACCCTCAGACATATTTCAAAACGTGCAGCATATGCACAGACAAAATATTTTTCTGCTTCATTACAAACAAACCCTGGAAATGTGGCACTCAGTAAATGCAGACATTTAGCTTGAAAGAGACATCACATTTATACAAAGGCCTGACTTATAGCAGACAACTACAGAAATATGACTGCAAAAATGTATGAATGCAGGTGTGAGTACATTTCCACGTACTTATATAATAGCCAAATCAATTGTACACCCCTACATTTTTTTGCAATGAACTAAAATCAAATAAAATCCCTTTTTTCCTTTTACCTGGGATATTTTTTTACCAGTGTTATTTATGCGTGTGTGTGTATTTGCATGTACACAGACATGCAAAAACATATGATTAATTACTGACTCTTGTCATTGGCACCAAAATGTCTGTGTTCGGAATTAAACAATAAATGTTTCACAGTTAGTCTTGTGTCTAGAAAGACTTTCTTTTGCAAAGGCAATGAACCATTCCCAGGGCAATCTGTAACAGAACCACAGTAAAGCTGCACAAAGTACTGTAAATTATTAAAACAAGCAGCTCCAGTTTAAAACCATGGGTATGACAATGTTAACAGGATGTATGAAGTTACGCTTCCCTGTCACACAACACTGAGGTCTCAGAGTGCCTGTACCACGTCTCTCAGTGGCAACTGGCAAAAAGCGATAAAATTGTACTTGGGGTACTTACTGTACACTACATATTATTCATCATCCTGTATTTTTTCAGTTTAAAAATCTTGTTCTTTTTAATTATTTTTGAAGGATATGCATTCAGAATTGCACCAAATGGAAGAAAGACAAATAGGTGAAAAAAATGCAATTAAATGAAAATTGAATTCACTTTAATGATGCCTAATAGGGTTTTAATTTTGTATTTCTGCATCCGGATGCTAAACCTATTAACCGGTATATTTAAGGTTTATTCTTAAAATATTTAATATACTAAGTAGTAGATCATTTACTTGCCTTATACAAAATGAAAAAATTATATGAAAAGACAAACAGGGAATGGTTTCATCATCCTGTCTAACTATATTTTATATTTTAAGTTTTAGAATTCATCTGAATATATTATACAAATTTTGAATTATTCGAAGGTAGCACACTGTATTTAATTGTATTCAAAACTTTTCAAAATCGGTAAAGAATTTTTTTTCTGCATATGAGGTAAGTTATTAACAGTAGTTAGTTCATTAAAAAATAGCTTGTGTTTATTGTTATTTATTTGCTTTTCGGGAAACTTGTTCTCGAAGTTTAAACTTTTAATGTTTGGCCTACATGGAACTACATATTTTGAGGTGCAGAATTCCACTGGTAAACACCTTCTACTTGAATAATAATAATAATAATAATAATAATAATAATAATAGGAGCCTAATAATTCAATTAAAAAACAGAAAGACATGTAATAATAAACGCGCACTCCCTATGGACTACTGAGATGACATTAATAACTCCGTGGAGCAAATGGCATGACAATATGCATCTTTGCATTGTTTCCTAGAAGTTCAAGATTGCACTGACTATTTATTATTATTATTATTATTATTATTTGTAGTGTATTATATAGCATGACAGTCGCTGATATTTAAACGGCCATCAGTGTGTAATTGCGAGAACATACCTGCTCTTTGGAAATACAGGGCAGCGAAGGTCTCCGGGGCATCTTACAACTGCCATAGTAACTGGTGGACGTTTCTCCGAGGGAAACACAACTGGAGCGTCGTCTGGGTCTGATCACGGGCACCTTCTCCTCCAGGTTTGGGATCCTGTGAGAGGCGTCCCTCCATGGGTAGCAATTCTCGAAGCAGAGAGCCAGGAGGGAGCCGGCAACCCCTGCGAGACACGCCGAGAGGGGTCTCAGGGACGGGGGCAGGGAGTCCAGACTGGTGAAGGAAACCAGCCACACGGAGCTGGCGAAGACCAGGATGAGGACACTGTGTCTGAGCTTCAGAGCCGGGATCAGGGTCAGCAAACCGACGCAGCCCAGGACGAAGAGCAGCCTGCCCACCATTTGCATTTGCCGATCGTCCCCCCATTGCAAGAACTGCACGACCAAGAAATCCCCGAAGAAGCAGGACGCCGGCAGCGACGCCAGCCAGCATCTGCAACTTTCCTGCTTCTTCCTCCTCAGGTAAAACGTCAGGAAGAAAAACGCGCAGCCGATGCTGAACAAGGGACTGACGGATTGCGAAAAGCCCAGCAAAGTCCGCAGATCCAGAAAGCAAAGTCCACTCTGCAAGCTCCGGGAATTAAGCAGCGAGGCGACAAGGACCGCAAATGCGCCGAGATACAGAGCCGAAGCCCGCAATCGGGTGCCCAGCAGATCCGGATTGCAAAATCTGCACAAGTTAAATAAAAAGCCCCTCCGGTGATCTTGTTTTAAAGGGGTGACGCAGCCCTTCGCATAGCCGTTCCTGAAGCTTTCTGTGCTGTTTACACTGCCAATCCCGTCGTGGTGCTTGCTTTTACTGTGCACAACATCTCCTTCTTCTCTCACAGCCATGTTTCGCAAGGCGTACCCTTAAATTCCCGTTAAAAGTTTCCTTGCCCCCCGTTTTTTCCCCCTCGCCGTATTATTGTGTTATTGCATGACAGCGAACGCGCTCCATGGCCACTGTAACTCGAGCATTTTGGGTAAAAGGAAAAGAAGGTGAACTGTTGTTTTTTTCCCCCGAAGATGGTCTCTATGGCG
Organism: Gnathonemus echidnorhynchus; assembly: GCA_026776725.1. Classification (NCBI taxonomy): domain Eukaryota; kingdom Metazoa; phylum Chordata; class Actinopteri; order Osteoglossiformes; family Mormyridae; genus Gnathonemus; species Gnathonemus echidnorhynchus. The sequence goes on along the minus strand of JAODJU010000018.1, from coordinate 3,680,505 downwards.
CCGCCTAGAGGTGACATGATGTTATATCGGCTTCGCGTTTGACACGAGGGATGCGCGGACAGCCTGAACGCTGACTGCCTGCGTCCAGCACTAAAACACATATTTCCATGCCTTGCCCTGCATACTGTTTTTGCTCCTGGTAGATTCTCTATTAATTATCATTAATTGGGATGTCTAATTAAAATTCACGTCATATCGAAAGATATGATAAACTGAATTTGAAACTCGTAAACTGAAGCAGGCCTGGACTGGCCATCTGGCATACCCGGTATTGTCCTGGTGGGCCAATGGGTTAGTGCCCCCCCCGATCGGAAAAAATGTACCTTGGGTATGTATGTCTGGTGGACCGTCTGGGCATTCCAGCCCAGGGCTAAAGTGATGAAAATACGTATATTATGGATACAAGGACGTTTTGTGCAACTAAATCGAATTATTCATTGATCATTTGGAACCACAAAAAACAGAAACAGAACAAGTTACCCTCTAATCAAATAAGCCATTTAGTCACTTAACTTTTAAAGGACTACTGATTAAGTGGCCATTGATCAATTGACGTTTTCATTTAGTGGCATAGGGCTATTGTCCAAAGCGACTTAAAATTTTATCCATGGATATTATGTTGGAGAGATTCATAGAACAACTGCAGTGTCCTTACTCAGAATGGGACTGGCTACAGTAAGATTATGAGCCACTGTCCTTAAATACTACTTTACCTACTGGATCATAATTGCTATTGCTTAACAACAATTGCGAACCACTGCAACCGTCACTGTAGTGTATTAAGCGCGTTAAAAAGACTCTATGTCGCCCCCTAGATGTGACAAGATTTAAAAAGATCTAACAACGATCATTCATTCATTTGGCTTCCATGGACTTGTCCTGCTCAGGGTCACGGGCCAGAGCCTATCCTGGGCAATGCAGGGCACAAAGCTCATTTATAACCCGAACGGGATGCCATTTATTCACAGGGCACAAATGGTGTGTGTGTGTGTGTGTGTCCTGCAATATGATGGCACCTCATCCTGAGTTTTTCCCTGCATCATGCTCATAAAAGGCTCTGGGCCACTGCAACCCTGCATAGGACAAGTTGGTATAGAAAATATATGAAGCTCAAGTTTCTAATTTAATACATTTCACCTAGACAGCACCACAATCAAGGACAATTAAGAACTGAACAATAATAACATCCAGAATAAACATTGTCTAGCAAGTCAAAATACATGGATCTATGAAATATATTTATATTCTACATTATAAAACACACGTGCACACACACACACACACACTGAACAATACTTAATTGTGCCATTATATGGTGTAAAATTTAAATGTAAAAGCAAATGAATGGAGTCACATTAATCCAAAAGAACGCATTTAGATTGGGGCGGGTCAGAGGTTAGCAGTGTTGCTCGTCATGTCCATGCATGCAAACAAAGCCTCTGGCCCTTAACCGTTAAATGTTACAGGTGTACCATGCATCTTTATGAAGTATCCTTAAGGACTGTACTCTACATGAATTTTCATCACCTTGTCATAAAAAATAAAAATAAAAAATAAAAATAAATTAGACACAGAAAAACAGATTTGTCAGCATATATATATATATATATATATATATATATATATAATTTGGTCTAGTTTAGGATTATAATGCAATGTTACATGCTAATAGATCAATAGCCTCAGGGTCTTCACCGTGAAAGGGGCCATCAATCCTCCATGGGCACCCCCCATTTCTGTGGGCCCCGGCTGCATTGCCTGTAGTTCCAGTGCTGCACCCTCTCCAGGGTTATTGGATCAAATTCCACCTGTACCACATGTGGCGTTTGCATGTTTCCCCATGTCACAAAGTCCAAAGACAAGCAGCTTGTTGCCCAACCTTATATTCTATGTTTTCTGGTAAAGTCTCCAGCTCCTCGTGACCCTGACCAGGCAGAGTGGCTAGATAATGAATGGAATACAGTTAAATTGATAATAATGTCTAGAAGACTGTAATTCTCGATTGAACCATGATTAAGATATTTAGTGTCCATGTAAAATGATAGCACCATACAAAAATGTAAATAAATATTAATCATTTCATTGTATGTTTATATTCTGAGAAAAATATTTTCATCCTCTGGGTTAAACCTCCATACATCGTAAATTGTAATCAGTTTTTCTTACGGATCTACGATCTATTGCTTTTGCCTGATCGTTCGAAAGATCCAGGAAAAGCAACAGATCGTCGATCAACGAAGGAAAGTAGTGCCTGTCGCAGGGAGAACAGAATGGTAAGGATGAATAAAAGTTCATAATGTGTTTTGTTTTGCATCCGTAATAAGATACTCCTAAGTTGTTGTTTTATGTTCATTTCTAAGAATAATGCTAGTGAGCGATGAAAACAAGTCTGATTTAGAGAACGTTTACTCGAACGCACGGGGCAGTGAGTAAGCGTTTAGTTTCCTGCGTTGCCGGCCTGCTAACCTACTGTATCATATAAGCGGGCAGAGAGGTTTCAGTCACTGTTTAACAAGAGCAAACCTACACACTGGCTTTAAACATCTTACAAATTGCAATGGCTTTCTCTTTTTAAGGGGAATTCAACGTTAATTTTACATTTTTTAGCCAGGCTTTGCAAGTAGGGAGGCCTTGGCTAGGCGTCTTTGTGATTCACAATCAGCATCAATATTTTTGTTCTCTAGCCGGGATGTAAATGAAATACTTTTAGTTCAGTAGAAAAAAATAATAAAATTGTATGAATATACAATTGTATGAACATACAATTTTCTCTGGGAAATTAATTTTACTTTCGGTTTCAAGTTCGTTCATTGCAATCTAGAACTAATGGCGGGTACATGGAGAAACTGAGCATCATGCCTTTTATTCAGAGAAGAGGGGAACGAAAATCCGAACGATGTTAATTACGTGTGGTTATGTTAGGGTGACCATACGTTATTGCTGCCAACTGTCATGCATCTGGTGTGACAATCACCCTTTCAGACTCACGCAGGAAATCGTATTCTATTATAAACCTAAAATTAGCTGCATCAGAAGCATTGGGGCAGTTTGCAAACTCTGCAGACTTTTTACAACGTAATAAAAGTCTTACATGTATGTACATTCGTGTGCATGTGCGTACAGACTTATCTCGAATTGAAAATCTCAGTCAGCTGCCCAAGGTTGGCATCCCTGCTTTTTTCAAAGTACTACCTGTGGGCGTATTTGCGTTGCTTTGCCTCTTTTTGTGTCCTCCCTCGCTGTCCGCTTTTTGCAAAAGATGGTCGCCCCAGTCATGTTAGACTTGTAACTAAGATTAAACTGTGCAAGCATTCATGTAACAGTCATACACATGTATTTCACTACACTTAATTGAAAGGAATCGATGTAATCATTTAAACACATTTGTAGTTGTAAATAACCTGTTATACGAACCGTCATATTTCCATGCTGCAGTCGCATCTTTATCGGTAATGTGATTCTTGCCAATTTTGATTAGGCATAAATATATACTAATCCCATTGTAAAAACATTGCTAAGTAACAAGTAGTGAGATGAAGAGCAGCCAATTTTCCTGTCAAGGTAAGAAGTGATGTCAAATGAAACTGAAGAACAGATGGTATGTGTAAAACAGCCCTGTTAATTATTCACAAGTTGGACATTTTATATGTTGTGGTATATAAGGACGTAGGAGAGGATGTTCGTTGTGTGGTTATAGTCCTCCAAGATGCAATATCAAGACAATTCGGTAAGTATGTATGGGACAAAAATATAGGTCTATTTAAACTTAAGCTGACAATTGTTTCCTTTTTTTTTTTTTTTTATCAATCTAGTTTCGTAACCAGTATGACAACGATGTTACAGTTTGGAGTCCTCAGGTAAGTAGGCAGTTTTGCTATGTTTCATAATCCCATAATTCAGCAAAAATAAGTCTGTATTAACACCTAATGCTGTTAGGTCAGGACAAAACTGTATTCAGAATAGGGCTGGGCGATATGTCCTAAAAATTATATTTTCAGAGATTTTCACGATTTTTGATGTTTATCACGGTGTTCTAAAATTCATATGTAGAAAACAGTAAAATATGAGAGGTGGTTTTGAGTTTTTCTTATTATAATGACCAAATTGTTTTAATAGTTATGGAGCGTGTGACGGGTATAATAAATGAGGCCAGCAACAGACTCACGCCTTGATGGAATTTGTATGAAAATAGTATAACTGTCAATTATGCAAGACAATGAGCTTTTAGGCTATATCACTACACTCATGATATTCAAATGTATGACTTTACATGTTCATAATCACAACACGATATTTTATCGATATCACAAATAACACTAATTCAGATAGCTAAATTCTTTTAAATGTAATATTCATAAGATTTGTGTTAAGCAGTTTAGGGAATACAAATAAATGGTGTTGTATGTGTTTCAGGGGCGTATTCATCAGATTGAATACGCCATGGAAGCAGTGAAGCAGGGATCAGCTACTGTGGGGCTGAAGTCGCGAACCCATGCTGTGCTTGTGGCCCTTAAGGTATGGGCCTCTTTCTCTGCTTTTCCATGTTTCAAATATCCATCTTAAATACTCAGCTCAGATATTAAGGTAGTATATTTATCAAAGACGTGGGATCTTTCAAAGATTATATTCTTTTTTTTTGCGGTGGACCAAGCAGTATAGTGTTTCCCAACCCAGTCCTCTGGAAACCCCAGACAGCCATTTTTTGTTCTCTTCCATCTCCATGCACATTTGTTCCAGGTATTTGGTGTTCTTGATTGGCTGAAAGCTGGGAGGGAGCAAAAATATGGACTTTCTGGGAGTCCCTGGGTACTGGGTTGGGAAACGCTGTGTTAATGGTTTGCTGCTTGAATTATGTCTGTTGGCTATAAAAAGCTTTATACTACTTTGACCTGTATACTGCACATAGGTCTCATCAGTGTTGGGGAAGTTACAAAACTAATTCATTACAGACAGAGGTGAAAAGTTCAGGTCCAGAAAGTGCAAATCCAGACCAAGTTTTTTTTTTCCAGCCAGCGAGCTGAGTATGAGGAGTGACTGTCACAGCACGCTCAACTGGTTGGTTCAAACAAAACCTTGGTTTGGATTTTTCCTTTCTGGACCAGAACATTCTACTTCTATCTGTAATGGATTCATACTGACATTGCCTGGACTGGACAATGTTGTAATGGAAATTAGAAATCAATCTACTTGTTCTGTTAGTCATAATCACTTTGCATTATAAGTGAAAGTTGTTCTTTTTTGGGGGCAAATAACAAAAGCATGTTTTTTTTTGTTGTTGCTGTATTTAATGCTGTTTGGTACTTCTCTTTCCAAGAGGGCCCAGTCAGAGTTGGCTGCTCACCAGAAGAAGATTCTTCATGTGGACGACCACATTGGCATCTCCATCGCAGGCCTGACAGCGGACGCCAGGCTCCTCTGGTCAGCAGAATTGCATGTTCAGCACCATTGGTGGGTGTTACCAAGGCAGCCGCACGACTTGTGATGCCTCTTCTGTTCTCTCACTTATCTACAGTAACTTCATGCGTCAGGAGTGCCTTGACTCCAGGTTTGTGTTTGACCGACCGCTCCCCGTGTCTCGCCTGGTCGCCCTAATCGGAAGCAGTATCCTTCAGAATTTCACTTTCATAATCATATTACCTGAAATTCAGCTTTTTAGATTCAGTAATGTAAATGCTATTTTGTGGCTCCCTTCTCTCTGAAGCAGTTAAGTGTTGTTCTAATGCTGTACTATTGCAGTACAAAGCTTTGCCCTTGACTGCTTCTTCAGAAACCCAAATTCCAACGCAGAGGTATGGAAGGCGGCCGTACGGTGTCGGCCTGCTCATTGCCGGCTATGATGTAAGTAGACTTAAAAGGAGATAAAAAAAAAAAATTGACTGTGCTTTAGCTTACTCTTCATCATGAAGTGTGGTGGGTTAAGTACATCCACTCTATCACGTATCTGGTGCGTTCCTCTGCTCTGTCACTAACAAGCTTCTTGATAATAAGTAGCATTTTAATTGAAGAACCATGATTCATATGAGAGGTACATTTGGAATGGATTCTTCCTCTTTCACTCCCAGGACATGGGGCCGCACATCTTCCAGACGTGTCCCTCAGCTAACTACTTTGACTGCAAGGCCATGTCTATCGGTGCCCGCTCTCAGTCTGCCCGTACTTACTTGGAACAGAAAATGGAACGTTTCCCTGACAGTGAGTAAAACGCCATTGTTCTTGTTGTCCCAGCTGATGATGAAGTGTTTCATCCAAAGGTTCCCATGGTTGTCTTCCAGGCAGCCTGAATGAACTGGTCCAGCATGGTCTGCTTGCCTTGAGGGAGACCCTCCCCACAGAGCAGGATCTCACCACTAAAGTAAGGACACCTGGTGGTGAAATGGCTGCTTAACAGCACTAACAGCATCCTACCTGGAAATAAAGAAATCACCTGGTGTTTCTGTTTATTCCAGAACGTGTCTGTTGGGATTGTTGGAAAGGATATGGAGTTCACCATCTACGATGACGATGATGTGGCCCAGTTCCTTGAAGGCCTTGAAGAGAGACCCCAGAGAAAGGTATGGATGATGCATGTAGGTGGTGAAAATGATGTGTGTTTTCCTTGTCACTTTTTGAAGGAATATTCCAAAATAATATTGTGATTTTGCATTGCAGTAGCTTGCCTTTAAGGGTTTTGTTGCCATGTGCTTATTGATTGGGAATGAAGATTGTGCTGCGTTGTATAATTAAAACAAGAAGCCCATGAAGTGAAGCATGCAAAATGTAATAACTAGTTGCAAAATGTAAAAAAAAACATTTACTTGGTTATATCAAAGATAGTATTGCTCTTTTTCACATTTTTCAAGCAAGATCCCTTTTCCTCCCACTCAATTTTAGTCAAGCTTTTCGTGGATGTAAACAAAATTGCAATACTGATTATGTACAACTGATTATTCCAGAATTTACAGAGACCTTTAAATTTTAGTCCCCTTTGAAACTTAACTGTTACAAGTTGGAACAAGTCAATGATGATTGCTAAATTTGCGTCTGTAATGGATACTTCGTCAGGGTTTTTAAGAGAAACTAATACTCAGGATGAGGTAGCAAACCAGCAGTCAGTCTGAGAAAACATGTTGGAACATGAGGTTTTCAGCAAACTTTCTGGTGTAAAATATGTTTTACTAATGGTGAGGGTGGAGTGGACTCTTGTTAGAAACTTTCCCTCATAGTTCAACGAAGTAGTGAAGACAGGCCAAGCAAACAGTGTGAGATACAATGAGAACTTTAAGGTGGAGATGCAGTGGTGTGAGATTCTTGGGGTGTTGTAAGGTTGTAAATAGACCGTGAACAATCATGGCAGGTATCTAGGAAATGTAGTGTCAACTTTCCAGAAACTTTCCATGAGAAGTAGGGTTGCAAAGGGGCAGAAAAATTCCAAAAACTTTCCATGGGAAGCTAAGCTAGGGAATTTTGGAAATGCAGAACTCCGTACAAGCTGTCATACAGCAAAGGAAGTAAACTATATGAATAATGAAGCATAGAATATGACATATAAGCAGTGTGTTTTGATGCAGATGCTTATTTTGGGATGTTTTTACGTACACAATTACTTTTTTTTCCCAACTACATTTAAGTTCCCTCTTGTAGGCTACCCTGCAGTTTTGCAAATTTTCATTTTATTCCCATTAATCCCCATATATTCCTGTTAATTCCCATGGAAAGTTTCCAACTTTGAACATGTCCAGAATTTTGCGACCTTAGAGGACTGATGTATGATTTGTATGAATTGTGAGACTGATGATTTTCATTGCTGCTGGGGAGGGTGAATGCTGGGTATGATGATGTTGGGTTCACAAGTGCTGCTCCCCTTACCCCTGTGCTGTAGGTTGCCCCACCTCCAGAGGAGCCGGCAGCAGAGAAGGCTGAGGAGCCCATGGAGCACTAAGCTGGCCCACTCCACCTCACAAGCTGTCATCATAGAGCTCTTTCCCCAGCCACCCACCTCTGTCACTCAGCGGCCATGTCCATGGAGATATAGTCCGCCTGTCAATTGGGTTGCATGGGAAAATCTGGAAACATTGCACAGAAGTCCCACAGCAGTTAATTTGTTTTGTACTGAGAAATTTATTGTGCAAAATGCAGTTTCAATTACAACAAGAGCAGGAATTCATGTTTGTTTTTGAAAATGCCTCTGGTGTCATGTCTTTGTTTGCTTTCCGCCTGAGCGTTCAAAGGGCACTGCTTCCCAAAATGAATTAAAAGACACTACGTTGTCTGATTAACCTGTTTTGTCAGGGAATGCATTAAGGTATCCTTCTGCAGGAGCAGTAGCCTCTTGCCACACCCCACAGTTAATGACTTTAAATATAGTTCATATTGGAAAATACAGAGTGGTATCACTTATTATGCATATGGATCTATGAAGTAGCTTGATTTCAGTAAAATGACATTACATTACCGTGACTGGAATTAGTTCACGTATTTAATGAGGATGATTCAAGCAAGGATGAACTCACAGCAATGCAAACTTATATAGCAGGTTACCTATGTAGTGTTAAGGAATTAAAAATTTAAATCCGCTTGCTTCTTTTGAAGTACACCATATAGCCATAATTCAAATAGATAATGTTATAGGTAATGACATACTAGGAAGACAGAACAGGACAAGGGAAAGATGGAAAATTATACTGCAGAATGATTTTTTAATCAGTGGAAGGTTCTTTATGTTTCTATTGACACATATATGACAAGAATCTGAAAGGTATTTTTTGTCTTTAAAAAAAAAAAAGGAAAACGCTGTAAAAAATAGTCGAAATATGGGATGAGAAGTTATATGTTAAATAGTCCAACCTAATTCATTTTTTATACATGTGGTTGCTTCTCAAAAATGAGTTGTGTGCCTACTCCATTGCTTTAGTATTTGCTGTTTAAGGTATGATTTGCAGCAGATGTTGTAATATGATGCATAATTATAAGTTTTAAATATGAAAAAATGATGTAACCACAAAAATCTGACACGGTGGTCATGCTTCTAGCGACGTCGCCTCACATCACATGTGTGGGTCAAACATGCTTCAAGTGCTCAAGTTGGTTGCTATATTCTGGGAATGACAGGTGTGTAAGATAAGATAAGACTTCATTGATCCCACACGGGATATTGCAACAGCCAGTAAATAAGCAATTGAAAAGAAACAGACCAAAAAAAAAAATACTGTAACAAATACAAAAAAATTAGTGCACAGAATTACACATATTGCACAGACCCAAAATGCACATACATACATATACACATACATACAGATTGCACCAAGTGATGTAAATATAGTTGTATTGCACAATATACAGAATAGTGACGTGATTTATGAACTTTAGATGACAGGTATTATAAAGTCTGATGGCAGAAAAAAGCGTGTGTTTGTGACCTACGAGTGACTAGAGCATATCCCAGGTAGCACAGAACACAAAGTTTGGGTACACTCTGGACGGTAGGCCAATCCATCTCAGGCCTAAGTTATTTCAGGTGTAAGGAACTATAAACGAGTTACGGGAAGAAAAGCGTTGGCGATACGGCGTTTCTACTGTTTGTCCTTCTTCGCTACCCATTCAACGAGTCGGTCCGGAATGCGGAACCTCCACGTCATAGGGAAACAGTCGATGCGGGGTGGAAGGTAAAAACAGGTAAGTAATGAAACAAGCAGTCGCCTGCTATTAAATCGTACATTAATCGTAAGAGGCATTTGAAATACGTTCCGTGTCGTGTTTCTTACTGTCTTGGTGTTAAATTCGTTAAAGATGATTAGCGGAGTAGATAGCATAACTAAACCAGGTGTTACCTGCTAACTTCATGTCCGAGAAAAAACGTCATGCAACATGTAAAGCAGGAATATTTTGCCTGCTGGGCTACAGTACGGTATTTTGGACATATTTGCAGGTTTTGTGTCACTTAGCCTCCGTAGTGGACGTGAATCTAATAGCGAAATACTTTGATACCATCTCACACAAGTCACGGAAAGTATTTCATGTCAGTTTACCTGACCTTGGAGTATTATTTTAGGCTGTATAAAATACCGCCAATAAAAACTGCGAGGTAATGAACGAACATTAACTAGTTAATTGGGCATTATCTAGTTACCCCGTCTGATTGACCTTTGGTTGCTTGTTATGTGTCCTCCGTTATGATGCTTAACGCTTAGGTGTCTGAAATTAGTACGCAGTATAAAGTGCATCCGGAAAGTATTCACAGCGCATCACTTTCCAGATTTTGTCATGTTACAGCCTTATTCCAAAATGGATTAAATTATTTTTTTTTCCCCCCCTCAAAATTCTACACAACACTCCATAATGACAACGTGAAAAAAAGTTTGAGATTTTTGCAAATTTATTAAAAAATAAAAACTGAGAAATCACATGCATTTGCTCAAGTTTTTTTTGAATATGATGCACAAGCCTGGCACACCTATCCTTGGGCAGTTTGGCCCCTTCCTCTTTGCAGCACCTCTCAAGCTCCATCAGGTTAGATGGGAAGCGTCGGTGCACAGCCATTTTAAGATCTCTCTGGAGATGTTCAATCGGATTCAAGTCTGGGCCACTCAAGGTCCCACTCCTTTGATATCTTGGCTGTGTGCTTGGGGTCGTTGTCTTGTAGAAAGATGACCCGTCGCCCCAGTCTGAGGTCGAGTGCGCTCTGGAGCAGGTTTTCATCCAGGATGTCTCTGTACATTGCTGCAGTCATCTTTCCCTCTATCCTGACTAGTCTCCCAGTTCCTGCCACTGAAAAACATCCCCACAGCATGATGCTGCCACCACCATGCTTCACTGTAGGGATGGTATTGGCCTGGTGATGAGCGATGCCTGGTTTCCTCCAAACGTGACGCCTGGCATTCACACCAAGGAGTTCAATCTTTGTCTCAGACCAGAGAATTTTGTGTCTCATGGTCTGAGAGTCCTTCAGGTGCCTTTTGGCAAACTCCAGGCGGGCTGCCATGTGCCTTTTACTAAGGAGTGGCTTCCGTCTGGCCACTACCATACAAACCTGATTGGGGGGATTGCTGCAGAGATGGTTGTCCTTCTGGAAGGTTCTCCTCTCTCCACAGAGGACCTCTGGAGCTCTGGCAGTGTGACCATTGGGTTCTTAGTCACCTCCCTGACTAAGGCTCTTCTCCTCCGACTGCTCAGTTTAGATGGTCGGCCAGCTCTAGGAAGAGTCCTGGTGGTTTCGAACTTCTTCCACTTACGGATGTTGGAGGTCACTGTGTTCATTGGGACCTTCAAAGCAGCAGAAATGTTTCTGTAACCTTCCCCAGATTTGTGCCTCGAGACAATCCTGTCTCGGAGGTCTAGAGACAATTCCTTTGACTTCATGCTTGGTTGGTGCTCTGACATGCACTGTCAACTGTGGGACCTTATATAGACAGGTGTGTGCCTTTCCAGATCATATCCAATCAACTGAATTTACCACAGGTGGACTCCAATTAAGCTGCAGAAACATCTCAAGGATGATCAGTGGAAACAGGATGCACCTGTCAATTTTGAGCTTCATGGCAAAGGCTGTGAATACTTATGTATATGTGATTTCTCAGTTTTTTTTATTTTTAATAATTTTGCAAAAATCTCAAAAACTTTTTTCACATTATCATTATGAGGTGTTATGTGTAGAATTTTGAGGTAAAAATGTAATTTATTTTGGAATAAGGCTGTAACATAAGAAAATGCGGAAAAAGTGATGCGCTGTGAATACTTTCTGGATGCACTGTACATAGCCACAATAGCAGGTTGGCAGACTTCAAGAACAAAGTGGCGATGCTGAGGGTGGTAAGAAGGTCAACACCGTACCTAAAACCTCTTGAGTGGTTTTCTTGACTACACAAGGAATAATTATCCCACCAGTTGTAGGACAGGGGATTGTTCTCCAGATGAGATAAGTCTGAACTATAACCTTAAACATCTCATCTCAGCTCCATTAAAACTAGATTCATTCTATCCATTTCAATGGATTTCTGCAGAGAATCATCAGAGGGGAATATCGACTGGAGTCTTCTAAGAAGACATCCCAATCGGCACAATGACAGCCGCGGAAAATGTGTGTTATACCCTTATAAACGTGCAGACGGACTCAGAACCTCCGTCAGAAATCAGCCTGAAAGCAGATTTAGGTAAGTATCTGATGAGTTGACATCTGCGACTGTAATTGCAGGTTTCTTGATCTGATCACATAATTAGAAAAAAATCTGAATCCTAACCTCCAATAGAATTATTTATACTTTATTTGCATGTTTGCTTCCAGAGGTAGAAGGTTTAGGTTTAGAAAGTACAAATCCAGGGCAATGTTTTGTTATCCACCATCCAGTTGAAGATATCCAGTACTGAAGGGGTTGGTTGAAACAAAATCTTGGTCTGGATTTATACTTTCTGGACCTGAAATTTCTACCTCTGATTGCTTCAAATACAGAAAAGGGTGAAATCAAGGCCAAGACCGAAGCTTTGAAGAAGGTGATCATCATGATCCTGAATGGGGAGAAGCTGCCTGGACTGCTGATGACCATCATCCGCTTCGTTCTTCCTCTGCAAGACCACACCATCAAGAAGCTTCTCCTGGTCTTTTGGGAGATTGTGCCCAAGACCACACCAGATGGCAAGCTGCTGCAGGAGATGATCCTGGTCTGTGATGCCTATAGGAAGGTACCCAGGGACCGGGGGGGAGATGGGGGGGTGGGGGAGAGGGATGGGGTGCAGTGAGAACCGCACTATGGTGGCTTGCTAAGACTCAGTCTGCCCCTTCCAGGACCTGCAGCACCCCAACGAGTTCATCCGCGGCTCCACACTGCGCTTCCTGTGCAAACTGAAGGAAGCAGAGCTGTTGGAGCCCCTGATGCCAGCCATCCGCGCCTGCCTGGAACATCGCCATAGTTACGTGCGACGGAATGCTGTGCTGGCCGTCTACACCATATACAGGTGCACAACAGCCTGTGCTTGAGCCTGTGTGATGGACCACTTCTTAAAACTGATGAGAACATAGCTCTCAACTGTGTGCATTTGGACAGACATTTGGGCTCTGGTAGTCTAGTGCCCCTTATGTTAGGAATGTGTAACTGAGTTGTTTTTTTTTGCAGGAATTTTGAGAATTTGATTCCTGACGCTCCGGAGCTCATCCACGATTTTCTGGTGAACGAGAAAGATGCCAGCTGTAAGAGAAATGCCTTCATGATGCTGATTCACGCAGACCAGGTAAAATGGGGGGGGGAGGGGGCGTGTAGAGGTTTGAGGTTTTCCCCTTCCATGTGTCAAGGCGTGTCCTTCCAATGTCATCTACTTGTTTCTCTTCCCTGTGTGCTGCAGGACCGAGCACTGGACTACCTGAGCACCTGCATCGACCAGGTCCATACCTTCGGGGACATTCTGCAGCTGGTCATCGTGGAGCTAATTTACAAGGTGAAGGAGTGGGTGCTGATCTTGTAATTTGGTACCTGTGATTACAATATCTGGATAGAACAGTCCAGAAAGACAAAACAAAGGGTGGCGGTATGAGTAACGTTACATACCTGACAGTCAGAAGCTATAAAGTCTGATCATATTGGGTAAAAGGAATTCCACATGCTCCTGTAAACTCCATCCTGGGGAGGGATTTAGTCAGGCACTTTTGCTGGCTGTGATCTGTGATCCCCCCCCCCTGACGGTTATATCTCCATGGTGACCACCAGTCGCTCATCAAATGCCCACCCACCCGCATAGGTGTGTCACGCCAACCCGTTGGAGCGTGCCCGCTTCATCCGTTGCATCTACAACCTGCTGCAGTCCTCCAGCCCTGCTGTCAAGTACGAAGCAGCGGGGACACTGGTGACCCTCTCCAGTGCACCGACGGCCATCAAGGTACCGCTGGGCTCTAATGGGCCCTGCCGAGACTCGCGGTTCTCCTTTATATGTTCAGTAAACAATTAAAAATAATAAAAGGCCTCCTTGGGACTTCAATAGAAACCATATGCATCCAGAAATTCCTACATGTTTTGGATTTTATTTATGTAATGTATGAAATATTGATTTCAGATTTATTTTTTGTATTTTTCTATTTTCTGTTATGTATTAAAAAGCTGGGTTTGTAAATTTTTATTTATATGGTATCTATAGGATTTGAGTGCAAGGTAATATTAATCCTCGTAATGTTTATTCTCTGTGAATATGTTTTAGTGTTTTAAGAGGGAGATTAGTAGTGATGGTTTTGGCCGTACCTTTTCTCTCCCCGGGTTCCAGGCAGCTGCTCAGTGCTACATTGACCTAATCATCAAGGAGAGCGATAATAACGTCAAGCTCATTGTCCTGGATCGCCTGGTTGAGCTGAAGGAGAACCCCACCCACGACCGCGTGCTCCAGGTACCGCTGCCTTAACCCTAACCCCACCCACGACCGCGTGCTCCAGGTACCGCTGCCTTAACCCTAACCCCACCCACGACCGCATGTTTGAGGAACTGCTGCCCTAACCCTGACCCCACCTACACATGTATATGGCTGGATTTCACTGGGGCTTCAAAAACAGGAAGTGTGTATTTTTAGTCTCTGTGCTTTTAGACTGTATCATCTCTTCATTTGAGATGGTATCGCTTATTTGTATACTGTGACTAATGTGATTTAAAGCAGGGACTGGCTTAGCAGTGACCGCTATACACTCTCCTCTACATGAGTTTCTGTCTCTTAGTTACCCTTAGTGTGTGGCCTTTGATGGACAGGCATGCCATCCCATCACAGGGGAGAAACATGTGAAACATTTATACATTAATGTGACCTGTGGGAGACAGTGTTTTATGTCTATAGCCTAATCTCACAATGCAAAATGTTATTGCACACAAGACACTGTAGAAACTAAAGCTATGAGACTCTGTACTGCCTGAGATTTCATCCCACGTGTCTTTGAAATAATCTCTAAAGTGTCATTCCCACCGACCTGGCTTCCTCCTAATCCCAGAGTCCCTTATTCAGTCACAGGACTTATCTGTGTATGTTCCCCTGTTCACACTGTAGTTCGAACCACTGTCCCTGCAGTGTGATATGTATCTATTAATGTTGAAGTCTGGCTTGGACGTAGGTGCGGCATAGGGGTATAAATCAGCACAAACCCCAACAGTGTCGTGCTCACCTGTGCTGTGCAGGATCTGGTCATGGACATCCTGCGAGTCTTGGCAACGCCTGACCTGGAAGTCCGGAAAAAGACCCTGCAGTTGGCTCTGGACCTGGTTTCATCTCGCAACGTGGAGGAGGTGTGTGTGTTTCCTCAGGCATCTGTGTCTGTGCATTCGGTCACATCCGTGCCTGTCGCCTCTGTCAGTGACCACAGGAGATGGCCAGCCATGCCAGCACATTAAAAATGTTTTTTAAATATTTTATGTACGTCTTACTGTTCTTCTCCGGTAATTGTGCAAAATCATAAAAGAGGTCCTCTCTTCCTCAGTGATGAGGATAGTGATGATGAGGATGAGCTATTCTGATTGTTTGAGCCCTGCTGCCATCCTGAGTCACACGGCAAGCCTTTTTACCCACAATGCCGTGTACCTCACAGCTCGTGATCGTATTGAAGAAGGAGGTGATCAAGACCAATAATGTGACCGAACATGAGGACACGGATAAATACAGGCAGCTGTTGGTACGGACGCTGCACTCCTGCAGCGTGCGCTTCCCCGACATGGCGGCTAATGTCATCCCCGTGGTGAGTCCGCGCCCCGCCCCATTCGCCCCAGCGGGGGTCCTGCTCGGTGTGGGGCCCCGAGCCCCCACCGCCGGACCTGGACGACTGCTTTCCTCGGCCCTTGTGACGAATTGGTGCTGTCTGTGCTCCTCCTCAGTTGATGGAGTTCCTGAGCGACACCAACGAGGCAGCCGCCGCCAATGTGTTGGAGTTCATCAGGGAGGCCATCCAGAGGTTCGACGGCCTGCGGCCTCTTGTCTTCGAGAAGCTACTGGAGGTGTTCCACTCCATCAAGGCCGTGAAGTAAGCCAACCACATTCAGACACAGGCTCGCGGCCATTTTTGTCTCTGAGCAGTTATGCAGAAAGAAACCATACCGTGATCTACATACTGTCATGAAGACGCACAGCCACTCAGCCCTAGTTAGATTTTATTGGGCGTGAGCCTCAAAATATTACTTTCAGTTGGGGATGTAGAGACGCATCGTTCATGTTGATGAGTTGGTTATTAAGGTGGCAATTCAGCTGCATCGACCCTTCTTTGTATGCCATTAATAGAGTGTAATAGAGCTCCCATGGCCATATTTGTGAATTTTTTTCAGTGAAGGTAAAAAAAAAAAAGGTTTGCATTTAGGTTATCAAAATGATTGAATAATCGATTAATATAATTGAATCGTAGAAAAATCGGTTCGTAGCTAGCCAGCCATGAGCTCAAAATCCAGTGTTTTACTACAGAAACGGTGGTTTGTTCAGTCCCCCCCCCCCAATTCCCAACATTTCCGCATGGCCTAGATCTCCACAGTATGGACGCTGTGTGACCGTGTCGGTGTTGTGGCAGGATTTTCAGGGGAGCACTGTGGATTTTGGGCGAGTACTGCTGCACCAAGGAGGACATCCAGAGCGTGATGACAGAAATTCGAAGGTCCCTAGGAGTGGTGAGGGCTTTCAGCAAGGCTGTAAAATTCGGAGTGTTGCCCGTTTGTGACATATAACCACACAATATGCCGTACTACTGATGTAATGCACAGTCACTACACGGATTAAGATGCTTAATTTCTTGTGCTTCATGAGTCGTTTAGCCCCCTTTGTGTTACGCGCAGATCCCAATCGTGGAGAATGAGTTAAAGAGAGAGCTGGGCGAGATCAAGCCCGAGGATGAGGCGACGGTGACCCCCGCGCAGAAACTGGTGACGGAGATGGGCACCTACGTGACTCAGAGCGCCTTGGTCTCCACAAGGCCCACTAAGAAGGATGAGGACAGGTAGAAGAGACAATTTAGTGTGCGCAGATGTAGGGTGAACTTTTGAACTCCAGAATCCCTTTCTTAATGATTGTAATTTTGTTTGCTAAATGGTAACAGAGAATGAATTTGTTGTAGACCTCCCCTAAGAGGCTTCCTGATGGATGGAGATTTCTACGTTGCTGCTGCCTTGGCGACCACCCTGACCAAACTTGCCCTTCGCTATGTGTCTATCATCCCAGATAAAAGGAAGCAAAATGTGAGCTTTGGAGGAAACCCTTTTGTTTCTGTCTATGTCTATGGCTTCACACTGCCATCTCACTCTACGCATGGTCCCCCTGTTGCCTCCCTCCCCTCATTTTACCCACAGTCCTTTGTGGCCGAGGCCATGCTGATCATGGCCTCCATGCTCCACCTGGGCAAGTCGTCACTGGCCAAGAAGCCGATCACGGATGACGACGTGGACCGCATCTCGCTGTGCATCAAGGTGCTATCAGAGTGCTCGCCACTCATGGATGACATCTTCAACAAGGAGTGCCGCAAGTCGCTGTCGCATATGCTGGCCGTCAAGCTGGAGGAGGAGAAGCTCTCGCAGAAGGTGGGGCTCCAAGGCGCATTAGCAGGAACGCCGGGTCAGGACTTCTTGTCCATTTTGATTTTATTTTTTTAACTAGTTTGATGTGCTCCATCCATCTTCATTGTACCTCAAACTTTTATACTCGAGCCTTTCTCTGTGAACTCGTGGACCAGTAGAGTCACTAGTGAATAAACTAGTTTGTTTTAATGCAACTGTTCACCCCCCAGTCAGGAAGTTCATGAGGAATGCCCTGTTTTTTTTTTTTTATCCATGGCTATGAGATGGATGCTCTCTTGGGTGCTAATTAGCAACAAAATACTTAAGCTCATCCTGTTTTTAATAGCAAAGAGGATAAATATCTGTATTAACACAGAAGAAGCAGGGATATCAGGGTAAAGTCATCCTGGAAGATTTCACAGTCCTGTCTTAGAGAAAACTAGCAAGCGTGAACAGCTGGACAGTAAGTTCTAGGAAAGTTTGGTTTGTAAACATGACACTGGAATTCCAAAGTTACAAATATAAGTATAAGATACTAACGAAAGAAACATTTCCCAGACTAGTGAAATCCTTAACCTGTGGCACAATTTAACTCTAACAGACTTGGTTCAAAGGTTTCTAAACTCACTCTGTCTCTCCCCCCAGAAAGAGTCGGAGAAGCGCAGCGTGACAGTGCAGGCCGATGACCCCCTGACCTTCATGCAGCTCACTGCCAAGAGCGAGACGGCCTCCAAGGAGGACCAGTTCCAGCTCAGCCTGCTCGCGGCTATGGGCAACACGCAGAGGAAGGAGGCCGCCGACCCGTCGGCCTCTAAGCTCAACAAGGTACCTGCATGTCCCTTGTGTCAAAAAGTATTATTAAATAGGGTTGCAAAGGGGCGGTAAATTTCCAGAAACTTTCCTTTTCGTGGGAAGTTAAGCTGGGAAATTTTGGATATATTTCAAGTTAGAAACTTTCCATGGGAATTACTGGGAATATATGGGAAATAATGGAAAATCCCCAGAATTTTGCAACCCTATTAAAACTGGTAACTAATAATGGATATGATTTCTTTGGATCTAAAGTAAGTATTTAAGTATTTGAGACACCTGTTTAATTTGTAATCTCGCAGGATATCTTTATGGTTGCTAAATCTCGAGCTGTTACTGCTTCATCAGTGTACGCGTTTGTTCCTGTATTTTTCCAGTAGGTGGCACTTGTGCCCAATAGTAGATGTAATTCCTAGGGTTACCTTCAGTGGTGACAGTGTAACAGTACTGTTGGTCCTTCAGTCCTTGTGCTGTACCTGTTTTCAGGCTCCGTCCTTCAAAGTAATTTCACATTCTGGTTAGCGCTGTTATTCCAGGGGTGATTGTACGTTTAAGGTGTCATCATTGGACCTTCTCTGTACAAATTAACCCCAAGTGACACTTAGAGACGTTCTGTTGCAGGTCACGC
Organism: Gnathonemus echidnorhynchus; assembly: GCA_026776725.1. Classification (NCBI taxonomy): domain Eukaryota; kingdom Metazoa; phylum Chordata; class Actinopteri; order Osteoglossiformes; family Mormyridae; genus Gnathonemus; species Gnathonemus echidnorhynchus. Next base: position 3,661,611 of record JAODJU010000018.1, on the reverse strand, counting down.
AGCTGACTGGCTTCTCTGACCCAGTGTACGCAGAGGCCTATGTCCACGTCAACCAGTATGACATTGTGCTGGATGTGCTGGTCGTCAACCAGACCAGTGACACCCTGCAGAATTGTACGCTGGAGCTGGCCACTCTGGGTATGCTCCTTTACCTGGGCACTATCGCGGCTCTTCATCTGTTTATCTGTGTGTGTGTGTGTGTGTGTGTGTGTGTACCCTCACCTCAGTGATCACAGAATGTCCACATATTTGTTTTCTGTGCTTTACAGTGTTTTGGAAATGTTAAGTGTGTATTGTAAAAACAAAATTACTTGCACAAAATTGAGCTATGAATTTTGTCGTTTGTCAAATTAAAGGCAGTGGAATCGTCAGCTTAAATCAATGAACACACACAGTTATATACTATATTTTTTTACTTTATGTATTTTTCTTAATATTTTTCAACCAAATCACACTGGTTCGAATTAGACAGCAAACTTGCATTTAGTTGTCTGAATACTTGTACTTTGTGCAATGACAACAAAGCTGAATCTAATGTAATCTAAATAAATCTGGGTATGAAATCGCTGTGCTGTAGATGGAGTGTAATGCGTGACACTGACTTCGGTTGATGTGACCCTGACAGGTGACCTGAAGCTAGTGGAGAAGCCCTCCCCCCTCACACTGGCTCCCCACGACTTCACCAACATCAAGGCCAACGTCAAAGTGGCGTCCACAGAAAATGGCATCATCTTTGGAAACATAGGTTAGACCTCATTATCCCCCTCTTAGAGAAGAGAGCTGTTCCAACTCTTTCTGTATTAAGTCGGGTATGTTTATCAAGGACAATGAGCCCATTGCTCACTAAATTACCCAGTTAGGTATTTTGTTATTTAACTAAAGGGTTTAGCTCCTGGCTAATTGTAGCAGAACCCCTGTTGGGATTTGAACCTGCGGCTTGCATTTTGATTAGTCGGCTGGTTCTTTTATCCAAAGCAGTAAATGATACTTATTGCTTTTAATCAGTGAGAGATTTTTTTGTTACTTTTTGGAGCAATTGAGGTTAAGGAGTCCCTCCCAGGACCGGATGTGGTGACCTTCACATTATAAATCCCCATTCTTAGTAACTTAGCAATCTGCCCACCCATGCTATCATAACTGGGTGTCTTTGCATCCCAGTGTATGACGTGTCAGGCGCGGCCAGCGACAGGAACTGCGTGGTGCTGAGCGACATCCACATAGACATCATGGACTACATCCAGCCAGCCTCCTGCACCGATGCTGAGTTCAGACAAATGTGGGCCGAATTTGAGTGGGAGAACAAGGTAGGACATTGTCTGCCGAAAGTCCCAGGGTCACACTACCGAAAGTTTGGCGAAACCGACACATTCCCTGCCTCTCCAGGTCACGGTGAACACGAACATCACGGACCTGTATGAGTACCTGCTGCACATCCTCTCCTCCACCAACATGAAATGCCTGACTCCTGAGAAGGTCCACTATATTTTATCTTTTATTGCCAATAAACATAAAACATCACAAAGGGGGTAA
>JAODJU010000018.1:3643825-3659981 GCA_026776725.1 Gnathonemus echidnorhynchus | reverse complement strand
GTAAGTCATGGAGCGTTTCTCAATACTAAGAATGCAAAGATCGTATCTGTGTTTCGGTAAGACTTGAGGTGCAATGAGTCATGGAATTGGTCTCGTTCCGGGAGGATGCAAGCGATGCATCCTTGATACTTGGGGGCAGGGCAAGAAGGACATCCGGGTATTTTTACCATAATCTGTACTTCTTCTGTTCTTGAGAATTGGAACTGGTCTTCAGCAATGGAAGATGGCGTGAAATGGGTTCATGAGAACACAAGTGCGGTCCAGTACGCATTTTGAGAAACACCAGAGCTTTCTGTTGTGATCTCACTCTCTGTGTCTCACTGGTTGATAATGCTTTCAGTCTGCTAACTGATAAATACACAGCCAGTAACCACTGAGCCTCCTTGTGACAGATATTTGCATATGTGAGACACCAATAGCAGAAAAGGGGACCTTCTTGTAGCAGACAGGAACCTCAAACATGGTGCGTGGCTCTGGAGCCATGTGACTCCTGAATAGGTTCCCTGTTCTCCAGCATCATTATCATTGCTAAATAAGCTTTCATTGATGTCCTGTCACTTTTTTGCTTTGAGCACTTCTGCTGCAAACTGTAAGCTAATGCACTCCAACACCGCCCCCAAATAACAGGCTCTGTCGGGGTTCTGTGGCTTCATGGCGGCCAACCTGTACGCCCGCTCCATCTTCGGGGAAGATGCCCTCGCCAACGTTAGCATCGAGAAGCCCGTGCACCTGGGCCCTGACGCTCCAGTGAGCGGCCACATCCGGATCCGTGCCAAGAGTCAGGTAGGCGACCCCGAGCCACCGGTCCCAGCTCAGCCATTTGGTGCTCAGCCTCACTGACTTTGATTTAGTGCTAAGTTACACCCCCATCACGATGACATTGCTTGATGCTTATGTTTGCTTGAGGACAGGAGAGGCCTTCCCCGTACACATCTCCTCCTGCACTTCCATCTTCCCAACTGAGCTCTCCTTGATATTAATTGCACAGTGGGGGTGGGGTACAGAATTAAGTGAGCCATGTAAACCAGGGGTGGGGAGGGGGGCAAACCTCAGAGATATTGCTCTGTCGATGGGACGAAATCCGATCCATCTGGAAAACATAAACCTCTAGGGCAGTGTTTGAAAGGAAAGGCATTTTTAAACGTGGCTCTCCTGTTCTTCACAGGGCATGGCGTTGAGCCTTGGAGACAAGATTAACCTATCCCAGAAGAAGACCAGCATATGAATGGACCAGGGAGGCTGTTGGTAGATGACCCTCACCTTATGCGGACATTTCCCCTTCATGTTTCTGTTACTTGTGTCCCTGCAGATGCACTTTACTGTCCCCTTCCAGCCGTCTGACTTCCCTGGTGTGCAGAAGTACTGATGGCTACTATTCTGTAACTCGCTTAACTCTGTGCCTCGCAATAAAGACATCTGATTTGATCACATTGTTGTGTTTGTCATTATCCTGTTACAGCCTGATGTGTGTTTGCAGTACATGGATATGAGCACAAGGTCATTTGTCCTCTAAAGGTCACACTTTCTCAACCATTTTTTTTTTTCAATGCTCGCATTGTTATTCATCTATGTTTTATAATCTCACAATAGAAATTTTTCCTGTCGATTATTTCACAGTGTGTCCTTTTTTTATCTGGAGAAAATTTGAAAGTCGCTGTCTGTGGGCATGGCTGTGGCCAGACTTTTTAGGTGTAGACTGATACCTGCTGAAGTTACCATTGAGGTCTGAATAGTATTGCCAATGTATACGGACCTCTAAGAGAGAGGCCTACACACATGCCTGAACATGGGTCTTGAGTGGTCACGGTGCCTGATGCAAGGGGAACAGAATGTGGGCATTGCGCAAATTCTAATAAGTGCTAGAGGGGATCTCAGCAGTTGGTGCCTAGTGCCTTTGTGGGAGAAATATGATCAAAATCACTGAAGTGGCTAGTGTTGCACTTCATGAAGGTTCACTGCAGCATCAGCATCATCTCAGGAGTTCCACTCATTAAAAGCATGAATAGTATCAACTTAAGTACCGTGATAAGGAGAGGTGGAGTGGGTGTGTCGGAAAACACACAGTAAGTACTGAATTTCTTCAGCTGCCTGAACTCCACCATTAATGTAGTGCATGCAGAATGTATGCATGAGGACAGTATGCATGAGAACAGTATGCGTGGCAGCCACCATCTTGCATATTACATGGCCCGAATGTTTACCAGAAATGTAGCTTGTCCTCTGTGAAAGTTAAAAACTGTTAAGTATCAATGAAAAAAACATATGTACACATATTCAAGTTAACATGTAACTGACTTGTTTTCCCACTATAATTTGCACAGAGGTGGAACTTCACCACTTTCACACAAATTTCTGAAAAAGCAGGGTTCTTGGTCTCTGGTTGCAGCTCCCGTTGCCTTGTGGGATCGTCTACTGTTTGCACCCTTCGGAATTTCACAGAATGTAGTATGTCATCTGGGTACTGTTTGCCTACTTATCCATACTACACATCGCATACTATATTTCGCCTACTACATACTATACAACTATGCAATTTTGGACGCACCTGGTTTCTTTCACCAGTAAAGTATCTTTCACTTTCCTCCCAGTTAGTTATGTCAAACACCATTGCAAGGTCCATACTGGCACTGGTCTGTGTATGCTAGCCTCTGGTTCCAAATGTTTGCTAATAAAAATAAGGGTTTCATAAAGATTTGTTTATGGTGGTACTGGTGGGTAGCACCACTGCCTCTCATCGTCAGGGTTTGAATCCTGTCTGGTCTGTTTATGTGGAATTTCTATGATGCACATTTCCTTCCACATTCCCAAAACACGCTGTTAGGCAGACTGTGTCTCTAAATTACCCAGGGAGAATGTTTGTGTGTGTGGTTACGTGTGCACACTCATGGACCGGTGTCCCTTATCTTGTGCCATGAGTTTTATGAGCTAGGGTCTTGGCTCACAGTGAGCCTATGCAGGGTAAGTGGGTGAAAAATGGGTGGGCGTTCACTGTCTGTTCACTTTTTTAAAGCCTTAGTTACGATCTGACATTCAGCCAAGTACTTGTGCTTAAGTCTGGTGGCAATAGCCCACGTGCCAGTGTTCTTATTTCCTGACACTGAAATCTGCACTGGCCACAGCTTTCAGGACTGATCCCTCCAATCCTCGTAAATCCACAGCTAACTTCGGGGATCAGAATTTGGGCTAGTAGTCAGAAATGCATCTGCTATTTTATTGGACGGATTGGTGTGGTTAGCGATTAAGTCTAAAAGGCTAACAGACTCTCTGCTTTGATTATGTCCGTGTTGCCTGTTTAAGGGCTGATTTATGGCTCCAGTTGACAGCTGTGCTCTCCAGGCCCTGAGCATTAACCTCTGCACTACACCCCCCACGTTCCACTGACCACCCGCAGATCGAACACCAGTGTCTCCTGACTCAGGACAGCCAGCACATTGCCGGTGCTTTAGGTCACATGACCCATATTCAATCTTCCCTGTCATTCTAATAATTGATTCTTTCACTCGTAAGGATTGTTTTGAATTCGGCTTCATTTTTTTCTTACAATATCAGTATTCTTCCTGGGTTTTGAACCTTAAAGTACAGCCTTGGATCTATTTGTCCCACCCCCTACATAATTTGATTACGAAGAATCATAATCAAAGTTATATTCATCACACGCAGAGAGAACATTAACTCCAGGAAGCTGTGACTGATTGGAAATCTTTACTCGATTACCAAGCTCTTTCACACATGTTTAGCTTAAACCTCTTGAATCTCCCTCTTTCTCTCCTGCTTATGAACTTTGTCAGGAACAACGGACGCGAGACGCCGACTCCGTGCCCTGTATATGGAAATGCATGCTCATTTTCTTGGTTGTAGATTAAATTTTCCACAGTTCAGTCCCCTTCCCCAAATTTAAAGGGCACGTTTACTTGCTGGGTTTTAAATTACAGTGCCATGTGTTTTAAATGCTGCTTTATTCCTGTGAAATTACTTTTGATTTTCAAAAATGAATGCTTTTGGATGGATGACATGGTACCTTTCTAAATGGGATAAATATGCATTCTCGGGAAAGAGGCTGCACGGATCAGATTGCACTCCCCATTCCGAGTTCAGATGTTGCTGCTGTTGGAACAGGCCAGATACTCTAGATGTTCCCAAAATGCAGGGGTACATGAGAAGGCTCTCTTCTCATTTTGCTCTGCTTAGGTGCTGGTTTTGCCTCATTGGTGGAGTGTATGGTTTATTGAATAAGGTGAGTGGCTCCGTGGGCTAAGGTGAGTGGCTTGTACTCAGAAGGTAGTTGATTCAAGCTCCAGCCTTGACAGAACAGTCCCATGTCTGTGGACACTTGAGTAGGGCCCCCTGACTCCAGGGGTGCAATATTATAACTGACCGTGTGTTGTGACCCCTCCCATGCGATCAGCAAAGAGAAGCATTCCAATGTGCAATGTGCCCTATTGCATTCCAGTGCAAATAAAGTATGTTTGTATGTTGTTGTGTGCAATTATGTCCAATAGGGCATTTGAGTGACGCCAGTATTAGGGTTCTTGAAAGACACTTGAAGCCCAGACTGAGCAGCTTAAGTCAACTTCTCTTACTTTTAATTGACTTCCTATGACTAAACTTCTCTTCCTATCTTCCTATGTGATCCAACATTTTTCAAACCCCAGCCCCCACCCAAGCCCCCAGAGGGAGGTGGGTTGTTAACTGCCTCTGTTGTTGTGAGCTCAAAGGTAACAAGGGATTGGGAATTAAATGAAATTCCTCAGATTCCTGAGGAGGCCGTGTCACGGTTGTAGGAGTGTTTCGGAATTTGGCCAGTCGCCTAATGGCAAAAGCTGGATCATTCAGGACCTTCTGGAAAGTGAAAATGAGGGCATCAAAAAAAAAAAATTATGATAAATGGGCAAAGGAGCAGAGAGAAACTATATGGCAATAATGTTCTCAGATGGCACCAGGCCAGGAGAAAATACATCTCTAGGAGAGGCAGGGTTTTCCAAGGGCTTTGCCAAGGATTTACTCCCCTGGCTGAGCCCCTAGCGAGAAGTGGGAGCATCAGCCGCCCTCTAACCTCTAGCAGTCAATTCTTACGTTCTGCTCTAAAATACCTGCTGATGGTAAGTGTGATGTCAGTGTCTCCGTGTGCAAACAAGGAGGCGTCCTTGCCTTTGTTCCTCAGCATCTTAGCTTTGATGCATGTGCACACTTCATCAAGTTAGCGCTCATTGACATCCGTCTTGGCGTTTCTCTGAAGTCACACTCAGCTCGGCGCCCCCTGTTCAATGGGTATTTATAGGATTTTGCCTTACAGAGAGCATTGCGTTAAATACTAGCAGTATTTTGACGCAAGCCACGTAAAACAACAAATTTAGACATGACCCTCAGTGACAACAGCTGAGATCCTCCCCAAGTTACTGGCAGGAAGCACGTGTTCCCCCCCCCCCAGACCCATGATGGTGTCAGTCAATGGCTGTTTGTCACATTGTTACCAACAGCACAGTGGAAAGCTGAGATACCTGAGCCAGGCAAATGATTTATGACAATTCACCCTTATTGTGAGTGATTTCACAGCACACATGGCAAGATTCAGCAACAAGCCATAAATACTTGAGGCCAAAATATACACTATGTCAAAATATCATTTTAAAATGGTTCTTTTTCACTTCAGTGAATAAGGATTTTCCTATTTTCTATAATACTGTAATTTTATTCAATCTTAGTGCTTGGGCCTTAAGATTGCAGTATCCTTAGGTAATGACGTCAGTAAGCTGGTTAAAACAGTATTAGAGAATTCAAAGCTGCTCATGTGAGATGTAAATACGTGGCTAAAAACAGAAGACGCTCTAATAAAAGACCGGTGATAATATAAACGCAACTAATGGCATTAATGTTGGTTAGTATATTCTGGGTCTTTGGCAGCGCCCCGCCACACAGGTAACACTGCGCGGTGCCGAGTGTAATAAGAGCCATTAACAAAAAGCCTGAACTGGCGACCTAGTTCATTTGAATAGTTCGTCATACGCGCCGCATGCCAGGCAGACCGTAACGCTGCTCACATCAGCTCTCACAACATGCCGGCGTGGTGCATGGAGATCGGGCATTCTAGGTGGGACGCTTAGACTGCCAGAATTAAGCATGAAAACAAAGGCACCTTAAATAACGGCACATTATTTACACATCTTTATTACTTAAAAAGTACACTCTGAAAAAAATGGTAAAAAATTTGACCCTTGTAATTGGACCTTATAAGAACAGAAACAGGTACAGACTTTAAGGAACATCCAAAATATACAAACAGCATTAATGTACCATCAACGGTACCGAAATCCATTTCTGTGCCTTAAAAGGTACAATTACTTACAGCTAGGGTACAACTGGCAGATCCTTGAGGTTACAGCGCCAATAACAAGCAAGGGTACAAATTTAAGGATCCTGTCTGCACACATCAAATATATAATGATGCTTATAAAAGTTACATCTCTGTAACTTTTAATCTCCTGAAACTAATGTGTGCTATGTACTCTGCCGTTTAATAAAAGTAGGATGTTAGGACAAGAATTTCGTAGAATTTTTTTAAAAAGAAAATCACTATCAAAATTATATTTTTTATCTTGAAAGATTAATCACCAGTGTGTGAGTGCAGAATCCATACAACCATCATAGCAACTTTTTCTGTGAAATTTGTGTAAAGCGAAAAACTGGCAGCGGTACCGTTTTTCAAAACCGAAAATGAATCAAAGTTCTCTCTCAGATATTGTCATAGCCTCATGTATATTCATAAAGTGCTCCGAGCCGAGAGAAGGGCCTCTAGCGACGGCCATTTGTAGTGAGGGAGCCTCTCCGCCCCACATCTCACTGCTGCGGAGCGTCTTCATAGCAGCGCCTATGGACTGAGACGGGCGCAATCTCTCGGTGCGCTTCAAAAAGGGAAACCATCATTACGGCGTGCTCTTTACAAGCGGATTTCGGTTTTCCTCCATTATTTAGACGGGGTTTATTCTTTTGCGGTCTTTAAGCAGAAGGCCTGATCGTGCAGTATAAAGGTGTGCGTTCATCGGTTGTTGAAGACAGCGGCGAGTGCGGCAGCGTGTCCCCGATGGCAGGGTGGAAAGACGGATCGGTGCAGGAGAAGTATCGGCTGGTCGTGGTGGGAGGCGGCGGCGTCGGAAAGTCCGCTTTAACTATCCAATTCATCCAGGTCAGTAAAGGCTCGCCGCCTTGCACGGTTGTTGAGCTGCGTCTGTGCGAGTCGGGGTTTAAAGGGGTGGATCTTGCTGGGAAAAGGGGTCCCCAGTAAGGGGGCTTATTTTCTACGGTAGATTGGGCCTGTATCATAGTTAAGGTTCGGTTTAAAAAAAACGAGAAATTGTTTCAAAAATAGAAAAGTTTCCGATCTTGAAAGTAAGCCAAGTCATTTACCGTTACAACACATTAACCATATAGGCGGAGAAGAAATGCAGAGTTTTGACACATTTACAAAGACTTTCACGCTTTCAACTCGTATGGCACATTGTACACCAGGTTGTTCGACTTAATACATGATGAGTTTTACTATTTAAATACTTGAACGATATATTAGTTATCTTTAGTTTATTTATAAGACCGCATGTGACACATGTATCTAGGCTACGCACGGTACATGCATACATGTATACATAGCCTAGACACATACATATTTATGGGTTATTTTCTGATATTCAAGGGACTAAGGAGTGATAAACGGAGTGTGAATGAGTGATGTATGAGAGTATGACAGCTTGGATTACGGCCACAAATTAAATGATTTGCTAAAACAATTTTGTAATCATTAATCATTCTCAGAAATCGTCTAACTTCCCGACGGCGTTTTTTTTTTTTTGTCCTCACTAGCAAAACGTTATAAACATTTAAACATAGCTTTTTTATTAAGAAGGGAAAACTGTGTTTTGTTTTTGCCCTCCGGTTGGGTTTACGGACACGTTATGGCGAAATAAAACCTTAAGGTCCAATTCAATCAGTAACGCGATGCTCTTTAATGGAAAAGTTTCCAGCCCACCAACTAGTAGAATGTTTGTCGACATCAGCTTGTATCCGAAAAGTCTTGAGAAGGGATCGTGTAGGTTTCTTCTTTGGCACAAAAATGTAAATATTTTCCCGTACCTTAAGTAAATCCCAATGAAAAATAAAACGTGCCACACCCACTACGAACGCCTGGACATTGTATCCACAATAATTCGGTATAGGATACTTTTGTGCCTCAATACCGTAATACATATAAATATAATTACATGTGCGCAGATTATGTGGTGAAAATATGCATGTCATAAAGATATGATGTGAGGTTCTGTGTCCGTTTAGCATAACCCGGTTGTTTGTGTATAAATGAAAGGCTTTCGCAGATGTCAAGTTGTCATTGTATTTTTGGTATGAATTTTATTAACAGAAAAGTGCGTTTTGCGACATCAGCTAGCAGTCCTTTTGTCTGAAGCAGCTGTACTCCCTAACAGCTGTACAGTGCAGCCCAGCTGTCCTGAGTCACCCTGTTACAGACGCCAGGCATTCCAGGGGTCGGCCACCAAGCACTTTGCTATATGGCTGTGTAGAGTTAAAAAGGCAAGCAGTCACTTAATTTTTATTTTGCTTATGAATTCCGTCCAGTGTTTAAAGCGGCAGTGCCCAGCTCCAAGCTCCACTCTATGCCCCCAGATGATGAATCCAATTCACCCAAATTGCTGGTGAAATTGTAACATTGTTAATGTAGTTGCTTAGCTGTGTTTCTCAAGATAATTGACTGTTTGAAAAATGTACTGCAGACTTGGACATAATGTACTTCTGTGAGTAGTGAGGAGTGTGGTCTTTTTTCCCCCAGGGGTCACACACATACACATGATGTAGAGTACCAGTGAGGCACCGTGTTGCATGTTAAACCGTTTAATCTATCACTCATATTAAATTTATTAATATTAACAAAGTTTTTGGTTCTCATGGCTAAAATTGGCCAGAATGGACTTTATTACTCAAAGCTTAAATACTAGAAAAAACACTAATATGAATGATAAGTATTTTGTTTTGCTCTGAAATGATCTCAGTGTCTTAGATGCCTTACTACTAATATTATGATGTGGGCTGGGGGGCGGGACACACACACACACACACACACACACACACACACACACACACACACACACACACACACACACACACACACTAATACCCTCAGGTTGTTTGCTGCTGTTTTGTTTCCTTAGTCATTTTATAACCTGGGCAGCCAGAACTTGAGGGCTACAGCTGAACAATAAGCTCCTTCTAGCCTTTATGGTTTTAATAAATTAAAACTGCGATCATTTTGCTCAGTATTGAGATCACGATTATTTAACATGATTGGAAATATCAAGCATGTATTGAACTTTAAAAAAAACTTGTCTTTTTATTAGCGGACTTCCTTGAACTGTGAATATAATTCAAGTGAGAAACGAATAAAAAGGGGCTGGATTTATAACACAGGATAAACAGTAGGATGCTGTGAAAGGAGATGTGGCATGCCAGTAATTTTTTTAGTTTGTTTTGATAATCATTGGAAGCCAAAATTGTAATTGAAATTAAAGTTCAATTAATTGCCCAGCCCTAGTCTAGGCTCCACATCCATAATAAATGACAGGAGGCACCAACTGAGAGCCTTAGTGGGTTTTGGGTTTTAGACAATTTTTATATATATAAATAAATAATTGGTGTTACCATAAACAAAAAATCCCCAGAGGCAGTAACATCTAGCATTTTTTGAGAAATTCTGATAGTAATTCTGATAGTGTTCATGCCATTTCTAGCTGAAGTTCTCTAGCTCACTGTTACACGAGTCCTGTGGTTTCAGAAATGGTGTTTATATTTGATCCTTGTTCAGTTAATGACCGTGGAACAGCTGAAATCCAAGCACTGGATAAGGTTGTCACTGTGCAGGCCTGGATAGTCCCTACAGACCGCTCTGATAATTGTGGGAAATCATGAGACACTGTTTACATCAGTGGGTCAGGAGCATGTTGGTGAGTTTTGGCATCAGTTCATTGGACGTAAACGCAGTTAAACCTTCTGTATGTCAGCCTTTCTTGTGGGGACGCCAGGACGAATTTTGTATTTTATGTTGAAAATACAGTCAAGTTTAACTTTTTCATCCTCATTTCCTGTTCCGGCTTAATGTTTGTCCTCGTGGGAATGTGTTCAAAATCTTACCAGGACAGGAAGTTTTGGATTCTTGAAGCTAGAGTGAACATCCCTGCATGTCAGGTCTCCCGATTCTTCATTGTGATTGGAAGATCAATGAGATTACTCAGCAGTGGAGAGTTTCATGATGATTTTTCGATGTCGCTATGCCACTGAAAAAGAGCGGATCAATATTTATCTTGATTAAGTAAAGTGGTTACCTACTTAACGGACAAAGGTTTTTAGAGTGAATCCAAGAAAGGCTTCTGTTTTATGTCTTTAGTGGAGGGGGTGTGCTTTTTTATCATTGGTCTGCAGCTGTACTTGTTGTGTTGCAGACAGCTGAATCCAGAGGCAGATATCCTGGAAGTGTCCTGGGTTATCTCTGTCTCTTGCTCTTGAATAGGGTCTCGAGAGGGGGTGGCCCTCGGCCCTCGGCCCTTGGCCCCTTGCTCTCTGGCCCCGCTGGGGCTGGTTGTGATTACGGATATGTGAGGTCATCTTCCAAGCATGCGACTCTGGTCAGTAAATTGAATAAATATGGATCAGCTGTAAGCGATGGAAGCTACTGAGAGGTGCAGGCGTATCCCCCATGCGATGAATGTGGAAAGATGCAGCTTGTAAGTGTGGCGGGGCGGGGCGGGGGGGTTGATCACATTCCAAGTAATGAGCTGCCGATGCACTAGAAGCCTTTAATAGAAACCCCATCAATTTCCAAGCTGTTGTTTCTACGAGGCTTTGGGTTTCGGCCGTTTATCAGGAACTGATGCATCTCACGCTACATTTTATGTATGAGAAGATGTTGTTTTCAGTTCGACAGAATTCGCAGGCAATTTCATTAACGCATGTTTTTTTTTTTAATAAAATGATTTATATTTAGAGGAGTACTCTTAATACTCTCATGCTAAACTGAGTGGTGTTCAGTATGTAACAACAACATCCATCATGCATTGTCATTTTTAATGCTTGGCACATGGAATAAATACATTTTGAAAGCTGTACAGCTTAAATTTGCTGTCCGGATTTTCCCAACATGTGAGTGGTTGTATATGGAAATTATTGCCGAATTTAGCTTTGGGGAGTGTTTTTGCGTGTGCGTGTGTGTGTGGGGGGGGTGTCACCTGTGGATTTCTCACGCTGGCTACAGTGTAGGCAGGCCTTGATTACGCACCATCACTGCAATGCATTTAATCAGTCTGGGGGGGGGGGGTGTAACTAGCTATTTTTTAAGCTATTTCTCCTTGAGGAATTAGGGAACAGATTATGACTTTGCTGATTTCATACCTACTGCAGCTAGCTAGTCGGCAGCTCAAGCGGAATCTGTTCTTTGAGGAGAGAACTTGGGTCACATGATGGAAAGGAGCCAATCATTAAGTGGCAGTGTTGGCGCCAGCTTGCATGGCCATGCACAGCTTAATGACACGATGTGCTCTGGGGAACTGGCTTTGGGGTAAACATTGCTCATGCTTGCATGTGGTCTGGCTGCGGGTTATGTCCACATTTCAGTGAGTTTTGGAATGATTCCTGTTAGATATGTTCTTTCCGGATGGTTCTTCTCTGCTCCCTGCTGTTATGTACGAAATGAACAGTCCGTAAAATAAAATTGCAAATTAATTTGGCCAGTCATGTCTTGGTAAGCTAGCTAATATGTCTAAAACCCCTTGCATAAATACTGTAAAATGGACTGGGAGTTCATGTCCTGTGATGGTACCCGTATGAGTTGCTTTTAGACCAGGGGTTCATGCCTTTGGTCTTCTGGAGGTAGTGTGTTAGAATACAAATAAAAGCCCCTGGGTGATTTTCAAAGTTCTAAAAGCCGCCAGGAGGCAAGACGGCAGACGCGGAGCCACGGGGGTTGCGGCCGTCATCGGAGCCCCGGCACTAATATGTCAACAGACAGCCCATTCCTTACTCTGTCACTGTCCTCCTCAAAGCCAGCACCAGAGCCAGATTTAAAGAAGAGCAGAAAGGGACTCTCACCATCTTCCAACATGGGAATGCTGTGGGTACCAGAAGGTCAGGATGAAGTTGCCTGTGGTGACCTTTAGATCCCTCTCAGAGCATAGATCAGGCTTCAGTATATCTGCTTGGAGACTGGAGAAGCTTTATCTACGATGTATTGTCAGGAGTGTAGATTTAACTGATTCACACTGATTTCGTCTGGGGAGGGAGTGTTTGTCCATTTTGTTTAACCTTTCTTCTGATACGTCACATTTAAAGTGAGCATTTAAATATGCTTTTTGTTTGATTTGTAATTTTCTGCTCTTTCAAAGGCTATTTAAATGTAATTAGCTTAACACACCCACTCGTATCAGAAATAGACTGCTGAAAATAAGGTAATGTAATGAGAAAGCAAAGGAAAAAGCTTGTTTGAATGTGGACGAGGTGGAATATTTACTACACTATAACTGCTTCGCTGTTGTCTTGGTAGGAAAACGGCGACTTAGACGAGAACGTACTGAACTTACGCTTTATACATTGTTTTTTTTTGTAACCGCTTTTGTTCTGAAGTGACATCAAAACACACCGTAAAAAGAAAGTAACGCAGAAAATGTGCGGCTTGCGCTTGGCTGACGCAAACTAACACTTCAAAGATTGTTTTGAGAAAGAAAGTCTGAGCTTCAGTTTGGGGAATTTTTGTTGGTTAATTTCACGTCTGCAAGATGTAAAATTAACACATCGACTTGCCCTTTTCAGCTCAGATAACGCTATACTGATACATCAGGTAGTATAGTGAATGGATAGAAGCAGGCCTGGATCCTGTTGTCTCTCAGATGTCCCAGCTGAGAGGTCCCACAAAGAGCAGAGATGTCTCCCATGGGAGCTGTTGGGTGTCACCCTGACGGTTTCTCAGTTGTGATCAGCAGTGACCCATATAGTGGGGAAATAACCATAGTTCTCACTGTGGTTTCTTTATCGCGAAGCTGCAGGGGACAATAAGAGGTGGGTATCACCTTCATCTTGTAAACACCCACTCATAAACACCTGACTGCACTGGCGAGTCGAGGTGGCTGATTGAACCACGCAGTTAAACTTCAGGTTAACTGCTTTATGGTGATTAAAAAAAAACACTGGGGGAGAGATTCTGGTTGTTTTTTTACATGTTTAACCGAGTGTTCTTTGGAAGCTCAGCCTAGCCACACTTAGGCCTAGTCGTCTCTTTGAGGGCACGTATGTTTGTAAGGTGGATTGGGGGTGGGGAGGTAGGGTGTTTGTTTCTCCCCTGTTTTCATTCATTTCCGGGAGGTGCTAATTACAGAGGAGCCTCATTCAGGCTCCGGAGCCGGACAGCTGTGTAAAGGATTTGCAGATGTGCCCTGAAATTCTCTCATTTTCATCATTGACTCTTCAGCTGCAGGAGTGTCATCCATAATTACCAATGGTTCCCTGGTCACGCGTCCCACCAGGCCAAGGCTGGGTCTGCGGAGCCAGACTCTGGGGCCTGACGGAAACTGGTTGCTGAATGGCTGAGCTGGCCTTAACTTGTGAAGAGCCTCACGTCTTTCTCCATTTGCCCCCACACTCATACGTAACCCCCCTCCCCCCCCAAATAATAATCAATCTCTGTCAGTACTGTTCTGAAATGACCACTAAGCATGCGAGAGAGTCATTTTTCTCTCGGACGTGACCTGTTTCGCAGCGAACTCTCGACCAGCATGCTTGTACTTCTTGACGAGCCAGTGAGTGACCCAGCGTTCGCATGGGACATTCTGTTCTTGAAGAACATCATCTCGGTGCTCAGCGTGTCTTGGGGATAGCCTGTGCATTATCTCTGCAGAAGTCACTCAAGCGGACTCTCACTGAATGTGGAATGCACGTGATGTGGAGCCGTCATGTGACCAGGCTGGCTGATGTGAGCTGGAAGAGATGTGTGGCCGTTAGGCCCCAAAACAGTAGCTCAGGAAGAAGCCTGTCACTTCATCTTTGGCTGACAGGCACACAAACCTGTATCACCTCAAAATTACCTCAAAGTCCATGTTTTAGGAAAGCGTTAGCTCTGATTTTAGGTGACCATCAGAAGGTCCTGTGTTCTTTTTCTTTGTCAAACCCCAGACTTTATTTATTGACAGTTTATTGACTCTGAGTATGAACTATGTGAGAAAGAACATCTCATTTTGATAGTATTTTTTTTTAAACAGGAAAATGATGTTAGAAATCTGCGTTCTGCTTAACTGCTCACTGAATGCAAAATTCTGTCTGTGGCATTTGGCTTTGCTGTGTTAAGGAGTTTTTGGCATTTCTGGGGGGGGGGGGGGGGCGGCATAGCTAGCCTTAGCCGTTGTATTTACTGGCAGTGAGGAGCCATGCTAAAGGAACGTGGGCTGCCTGGCGCTTGTCACCTAAGAGGACTCACATCTCAGGTTGTTGCTGCATGCTGTCGGTTTGTAGACTGATATATTAAGACGCTAGATGTTCATCACTTTCAATACACTTTCATTCACTTACTTTACATGTCTGTCATGTGGTGATGTGAAGACTTTCGCAGTATTTAAACAGATAAAATGTTCCTGTTGGTGGTTAGATAGTATCACAATTAGGTGAGTCTTTTCTGAATAATTACAGAGAATTTATGCGGTTGGTGCTGTTACATGGCATCTACATGTGTATCAGAGCTCTCTGTGTGGCTCTGTGATGGATTGAGGTTCCTGCCATCCGGACACTGCTGTGCCCCCAATAACCCCAGCACAGGCCACGGTCAGATTTAAAACTGGCGGATGTGTTTATGTAACATGCCGGCATGTTAATCTACTCGCAAATTAAAAACCTGACTGCGGGCGGCACACGAAGGCTCCCGTAGCCCTGGGAAGGATCCCAGCGGCGCCCACGTGTGGCCAGGCGACGCATTGAGCTTGTGGTTTGTCAGCGAACTGCCTCTGGTCGGGAATGACTGAAGGGCACTCGCCTCCCGTCCCGGAGTCTCCTTTGTGTTTGAGAAGAAGAGGAAAGAAAAAACACGCAAGCCGGATTTGAAAGTCACCTGGAAGAGGCCGGAACAGAATGTGTCACACACGAGTCCCAACAACAGTCCGAGGCCCGGGTGTTGCGGAGGGCTGCTCACAGCCCCCATATGTTCCTGACTTGTCAATGTTTTGTAATCTCCGCAACCCTTCCTCGCCCTTTATCGATGACTGTATTACGGCTGAGCTGATAAAGGGAAAGTTTATTTTTGTAGCATTTTCTGTACCATTGCTTTTCAGAAGTAGGATGTCCTTGGCGAGATACTTTGCTAAAGTTAAACAGTTTCGTGGATTTTATCAATTATTTTCTACCTTTAATTTTGCTGATTATACTTTCTGCTTATTAAATATGATTTCAGTGAAGCATATCATACAGATTATGCATAATCTCTGAACATCAATCTTTTGCCATATATGTTGAGTTTTTTTTTTGACTTTGGAGTTGCCCTGAATACCTTTGAGAAAATATTATGTTATTCAGGCAAGGATGTGTTTCGATAGTGTGTGATTAATAATAGATCGTAACCAACCAGTGAGTAAAGATAACATGGAGATCCGGATAGTAAGCATTGCACCATGTTTAGCTTAATCCAGGTGAAATGGAACGATTGGCTGCAGATTATTTGCGTGCACATTATCAAAAATGCCTATTTCAATAATCCACTTTTCAGCAGCGTTGTAATACCTTAATCCCGACCCAGGGGAATGGGGGACTCCCACTGCGCGGTTCTGATCCAAACGTGCGGGTTGGCCCACACCTGTGTCTCCCCCTCTGTGTCCACTGCAGGTGTGGGGGGCTGGGGGCTGGGGGCTGGGGGTTGGCGGGAAACGTGTGGTGTTTTCTTTGATACCCCACCAAGCTGTTGGGGCCCGTTTCAGAATGAGCTGGTATCGTGACCCGCATCTCTGTTTCAGAAAAAACAAGACAGGGTTGGAAATGAGTCATAGCTGTTTATATTCACTGCCTCACTTCTCTGGCAATCCTGTGTGGGCAGCCAGCAGACTTTCACACCGCTTTTTATTACCGATACACTGTATTTCTG
>JAODJU010000018.1:3625273-3635307 GCA_026776725.1 Gnathonemus echidnorhynchus | reverse complement strand
TCAGGTGCTTTGGGGGGTGAGGGGGCCCTGGTTACAGCTGATGCCATGGCTGAGATCCGTTTGTGATGTCATTACCCAGAAGCCATCTGTGGGCTGATGAGGACCCTGTTTCTCAGTAATGCAGACACGCGCACGCATACACACGTGCGCAAAGCAGCTCATGTTACATGCTCTAAAAATGAAGCACAATTTATGCAACAGCCCTGTTTTAGGAAAGAAAACATTGATACAAAGTGCGATATCCACTGCTCGGCAGTGCTCTTGTGATGGATGTCAGTATGAGCTGTGCAGCTAATCAAGCAGGTAATTGATTCAGGTATTTAATTAAGGACAGCATCTCCCCCTCTAGGGCTGCAATGAATTTGCACCAAAGGTATACACATATTTTCACAGGCAAAAGAAGTTTTGTGGAAACTGTCAGCTGTGGATTTTTCTTTGAAAGTGCAGGGATGATTTTCACAGAGCTGCATTTCAGCATTTGTGACCCCTTCGCAGCCCCCTTTCATTTGATAACCTCAACAGATTCAGGAAGTGGTGAAGCACCACCCCCCCCACCCAAGACTGTCTGTTGTTAATGCAGCTCCTGCCAGAGGTTTTGTGCATACACCGTGAATAGGCCCCCATCAGTTTGCATCCGTTTCCTAGACTGCACCGCGGCATGAAATGGGAGGAAGCTGGGGGTGTTGTTTGTGCACTGGGATAGGATTGGGTGCCGGCCTAATTCACTCCGCCACACTCCTGCCTGGAAGGACTAACGCAGCACACTGAGAACTCACATCGGTTTGACATTCTTTGTACAATCCAGCGTAGTGATCTGTATACACTGACTTAATTTGTATCTTGCTTGCTTTAGATTATAATTAGGAAGTCTGTATTTGAGGTCTCTATTTGCATTTTTGTAACTGATCTTTTTTGATAGAGTGATTTTAGCAGGATTTGTTTAAATGTGGAATCGGCATTTTTTTGTCTAGACAAGGCATGTGCAAAAACACAGAAACATGGGGGTGTCATGCTCTTCTGCCAAAACCATAGTCCCCACAGCCCCCACCCCCACCCACACACACACAGACATGCACACACTTCCTGGGTATGCTGCTGAATAATACACCAGAGTGGCCAGTCTGGGTGATGCAGACTTGCATGTATTGCATACAGATGTGAGGAGGTGGGTAGATTTGCCCTGTCGGTCTGAGTAGGAGGAGGTCTGGGTATTTGGCCTGTGACACAGCACATGGCTCTGAGACCCTTGCTTTGAAAAGGTTTGGCCTCCCCCCTCCCCATCAAATGACACATCAACTCTGTTTCAAACCAAAATAATACAGTGAAACGTGCTGTGAGAGTTAGGACAGATGTCACCAAAATGCAATGTGGTCATTTGTGTTACCATGATCACCGCAGACAAGCTAATTGCAGTGTTATTCAGAAGCGCTTGCTGAGCAGGGATGGCTTGTCTCAAGCATGGTAGAATGTCTCGGGTAAACCGCTTGCTCAGTAAATAGTGCTTGCACGTCACCGGCAGCAGCCAGCAGACTGGGAAAGGTCTAGAAACCATGCAAAAAATGTGAGAAATGCATCGATGGAATGTCTCCCATGAACTCAGCCGGCTGCTGAGTTTGGATGTTTCCGGGGAATCTTTCCATCCAGCTGTCGGCCAAGGTCTGCGACTAATTAGCGGAGTTTGAGCACGTACATGTTGTTTTGACAGCAAACATATGACTCGACCTTGTTTTTGTCCCCGTGGACGGAAGTGCTTGGTGCCTGTGCGGCCCCCTCCAAAACAAACCCACTTATTCTTCTTCTTGCTCACTTCCTTTCACCTGACTGAGCTGCAGTTTTGAAAGAAATCGAGAACTAATCCATCATAGCGTTCGCTTTCCTTAGGATTTGAAGTTCACGTTACAGAAGCCACCCGGGGCTGCTGGTGACTCCTTCGAGGATTTGTGCTTACAGCAGTATTCTCATTTCCCTACAGTCCTACTTCGTCACTGATTACGACCCGACGATCGAAGACTCCTACACCAAGCAGTGTGTGATTGACGAGAGAGCGGCCCGCCTGGACAGTAAGTGAATCGACTGTGACCTGAGGAGGTGTGGCCGGATCACATGACACACTCACAGGAACATGGGCACTTAGGTGGGCAGTAGCTCTACTGTTTAAACCCCGTCCCTTCACACATTAAAGGCGTACTGCTTGTCTCTGATTCGCCGGCTAATTATGAGTCACACCGCAATCAGTCACAGTTGTATATTTTATATTACGATGGTTAATCAACCACAGTTAACCCAATGAATAACTCCCAGTTCCAGAGGCTGGCTGACCCTATGCTATGACCCCCAAGTTTGCTCTCACCTGTATATATGTCTGTGTGTCTCATGGAGAACAAGATGGGGCAGACAAAAAGAGAATTTCCCCAAGGGGATTAATAAAGTATCACTATTTTATTCTGTTCTATTGAATGTTGGCCGAGAAGCTTAATTAATGGCACCCATCCTCTTAATATTATTCGTCTTTGTTTGAAAGAATCCCCCATAGTTTTTGGACGTAGTTTTTGGGGCTGTAATTAGACTCAGTTGCATGTTGTTGCAGCTACCCAGAATACCGTGGGGCTGTCTTTGCTCTGGCAGTGACCGGCATGGCTGCCCCTGTGTTTCCTTGTCAGTCCTGGACACGGCGGGGCAGGAAGAGTTCGGAGCCATGAGGGAGCAGTACATGCGGACGGGGGAGGGCTTCCTGCTGGTGTTCTCCGTCACAGACAGGGGAAGGTGAGTGACCCCACCCGCCCTGACCAAACACCCCTCTCCCGGTCTGGCTGCTTCCATTTTGCCCTCTCTGGCCCCTTGCCCCTCTCCTTAATTGTACCCCCCTCACTCCTGCTCCAGACGTATCTCAACCCATCTCTGCCTTTCCTTCACACACCACCCTTCCCCACCTTAGTTGTTTGTATAAACAGGGGTGCAGCAGACACCCACCCCAACCTGGGTTGGCACCATGACTGAACTGGCAGTCATTCCCCCCCCCGATGAAGGTCAGCCGCTGTTAATGTAAAAAAAAAAAATAGAGATCCTGTTGTGCTTTGTATGCCCCCCCTGTGGGACATGTCATCCTTAACACCATGCAAGTTATGAAAACTGTCATACTGAGTGACACACATAAAGAGGACCAAAGCTACTGAGCTGCCCTTTGGAAAGCGGGGGCCCAGGACTGGTCCCAACCCCCAACCCCACTGTACCGCCATAAACAGACGTCCCTTCCTCAGTTTATGTTACTCGCTGTTCAGGTCCTCTGTGCTGCCATTGTGCAGGATTTCATTCCTGTGTTGACCGGAACATTGTGTTTACCCTGCTGCTGGGTAGAAGCTGAGCTTTGATGTTTAAACAGCCCTCATTGAGCAGGAAGTGAGTTTTATAGGGGCCCCTCCTGCGAGCATGGGTTGTGACGGTATGCTGGTGTTTACCCAGCATTCCCTGTGTAACGGCTCAGAGAAAAGGAGGGAAAACCGCCTCGGAACAACCGTCTGTGTCACTGCGGTGTCACACTAATCCACGGGGCACCGTTTTCTGTTGCTCCACAGCTTCGAGGAAATTTATAAATTCCAGAGGCAGATCCTCAGAGTAAAAGACCGCGATGAGTTTCCCATGATCCTCGTGGGCAACAAGGCCGACCTGGAGCTGCAGAGGCAGGTGAGTGGTATGGCATGCTTCTCTGGGGGGGGAGTCAGCTCTCAACTGCCTGATGTATAAATGTAGAGACAGATTGGAGGTCTGAAACTGCAAACCAATGCACTTCTGCTCATGAAAACTGGATTTCAAAGGGGCTTCCTGGGATTGTCCTGAAAATGTAAACCTGGCACTGGTTAACAAAAATTATTCTTATTTTTGCATTTACCTGAAAGTAAGGGGAATACAGTAAAGCGCCCCTATCCGTAAGAGCTGATGAGTTTAGTGAGTTTGTTCTGGTACCCTAAGCACAGATGGAAATTGCTAGATTAGGAAATCGTTAAAGGAAAAACTGCGGAAGTAAGAACTGGTCCCCAGAGGAATGGAGAAAAGGAAGTGTTCCTGTTTGCTATGGCAACCATGCTCCAATGGGGCCAGAGGGTGACACTGCACTGCCATCTTGTGGAAAGAAAGTGTATAAATATATCTGCTGATCTAAGGTCTGAGACACAATGTGCTAGTGCTGTATGGGGGTCTTAAGCACTTATGCTCAATGGAAATATGCAGCAAAGAAAATGGGCAGATGTGACTTTACATTAAAGTGGACTGTAAGCATCTAAATGTACACATGCAGTATTAAGCATGGTAATGGGTGACGGACTGGTGTTCCGTTTAAGGTGCCTCTGGGGACAGGCTACTGGATCACTGTGATCCTGGCCTGTAATGGAAAAGTAGTGATGGATGGGTGGATGGATGGATGGATTGATTAAGAGCAGTAATGTCAAGTTTTGTTTGCTGTGCTTTGAGAAGGCTTCTGAAAATCACCTTCAAAGGCTTCAAAGGATTTTTAAAATCCCTTTAACCAAGGTTAGATGGACTTTTTCACCTTCAGGTGCCACCAGATATATTAATAGAAATCGAATCGTTCAGTTCAGCGTATTAGAGCTTAAAAGGTAAGCGGTTCTGCTGCAGACACCTGCCTCCGTGGGCTTGCGAAGCCCCGCACTGTGATCCTGGGCTTTGTTAGCTTCTAGAAGTTCCTCCTTACATGCAGGCATGATGGGAAACCCAAAGCTGCCCAAACATAATTGAAACAAGACGTGTCATGCTCCAGATACCAATAAAATAACAATAAGAGTAATGGAAAAAAACTAAAGTAAAAAGCTATTAATATTTGATTGTTTATGATATTTTGTAACTACATTACTATGTTTTACCTAGGACTTTTGTTCATGTTTTGTGCTCTTGCTTAATAAATCTATACCTCACCCAGCATATACAGGTAGTACAGGTAGGCATGATTTCTGGTTCCATTTGTCAAACTTCAGTCAGTTTTCACTTATGTTGCATTGGCTCAAAATGTTCTGGAGTAAAGACTCTGAAGTGAAATATTCTGACCGTGCCGGAAGAGGGCATTAATCACCCGTTCCCCACTCTGTTAAACAGAATGCCTTCCCTTCGTGTTCCCGGTTAAACACAGTGAGCGTAATGTGTGTTTTTTCAGGTGACTCAGGAGGAAGGCCAGCAACTGGCCCGGCAGCTCAAAGTCACGTACATGGAGGCCTCTGCTAAGATCCGAATGAATGTGGACCAAGCTTTTCATGAGCTTGTTAGAGTAATACGGTGAGTGGGTTTCTGGGGAACTGCTCCTCAGGCTGCTTAAAGCTCAGTGTCGTCGGTCTGGGGATTGAGGAACCATCCCCGATGCATACAAAGTAAAACACCATAAATGAAACGTTTGTCATACATGCCATCCTTTCTCAACACAGGAAGTTCCAGGAACAGGAATGCCCACCTTCGCCAGAACCCACCCGCAAAGAGAAGGACAACAGCGGCTGCCACTGCGTGATTGTCTGACTGGACACATCCCCTACTGCGCCCACATCCCCTACCCCGCCCACATCCCCTGCCCCGCCCCCCCCCCACCCACATCCACGCCTCACTCTTCCGCTGTCTCCGCCACGCCTCGTTCCCGCTTCCCTTCTGGCATCACTTCCTACGTGGATCCTTGCTGTGCTCTGGCACCTGGTGGCCAGAATGCCGAGGCTCCCATGACAGCCTTAACTCGGGACCCCCGCCCTCCAAGAAACAAATCAGCGAGCATGGATGGGTGGGGGAGGGGGGCAGGCGCCCAACTGCCTGCCAGTGGGCACAGAGACCTCACGACACTAATCGCTGCTTTTTAAAACTGCTATACAGTTTCACATTTTTCTACCCTGGCGGCATGTTTGTAATTTTCAACACAATGACTGACAACAATGTGACTAGATATCTGGGATGTTGATTTAAAAAGAATTGTTTTTAGCTGAAGGTAGCTTACAGCTGCCGTCTGCAGTGAGGTGTGCTAATCAGACGCGTATGTCACGACGTTTTCACGCGTGCATGCACGTGTTACTCGACTACTGTACATAAGTATAGATCCCTTGTGATTTACGTGAATTGGCTCTGACACTGACACAGCCGCATGGCCAGAACCCGCTGATCCTACACCATGAACCGTGAAGTCCACAGTGTTTGTGTGTTCCAGCAGGCCGCTTCATGCTAACCTCGTTACCAAGACGCGACCAAGATGCAGAGATTCCCAGCCTTCTGCTACTTCGTATCTCAAATGAAGGATATTGCCCATTTTATTTGTTTGTTGTAATGACTGACATCTGAAGTTGATCCTGTATTTCTTATTTCTATTTTCTCTATAGAAGGTTCTACTTACTATTTATACTTAAACTACTGTTTAAGGTAGAAGCTGAATATTTATGCCGAAACAAACACAACTGCTGAGAAGAATAATTAGGGGAACACATCTCTGTTATTTACTTTTAGAAACTTTAAAGGCAGCCATGCCATACACAGCGTGTAGTTAGAGTATGGAATAGTCTTCCTGCTAGTGTTGCGGAAGCTAAAACCATGGGTTCCTTTAAATCAGAGCTAGATAAGATTTTAACAACTCTGAGCTATTAGCTAAGTTCTCCCCAAACGAGCTTGATGGGCTGAATGGCCTCCTCTCGTTTGTAAATTTCTTATGTTCTTATGTTGGTTTGGTATCCATGGAGGGATTCAGCATAGCTAAAATCCACCTCTGTTTAAGAGATATCCGGGAAGTTTAGGTACCTCCATGTCATACTTAGTTCAGTTGGGATTGTTTCCCGTTAAGAGCTGTCCGAGAGGATTTTGGTTTGGCCAGAAGAAGAACCTTATTGTTTTGGGCTCATTTGTGGTGTCCACACTTTGTGTCTGTGGGCCTGTTTTCACCGTACTTTTTTTGGCTAGGTTTCACCATTGGTTTAGTCTTCCTCTGAAGTATTAAACCATAAAGAGGACCTTATGTAATGGTGCATTTGACCATTGTGTAATATATAAAGAAAATGTTGAATGAAATTGAATGTTTGTGTTTGCTATATACTTTTATACATTATTTTCTTATCAGACTAGTTAACAAGTATTTTTATATGTTTGTAATCAAATACACTTTCAAGGCAAAACTGTGTATATGTACAAAAGAGTATTTAAAACTGTTTGCTTTGACTAAAAAAGATTGCAGGCCCATGTTGTGAAACTGTGATGTATACTGCCCCTAGTGGTTTGAAGCTGGAGACAGACGCTTGGCATGCTTCCATCCAGTCAGGAAGCGTCTACTGGTGTGTCAGAGAATAGCTGCGGGTCCCTGTCCCTTGCTGATATCTTCCCAAGGGGACCGTTGATCGTACGGCTTGTCCTGCCTGATTGGACTGTGAATGGACACCAGCTAAGTGTTCCGTAGGCTGTGTTTGGGTGATGGGCACACTTGTTCCCCCGTCAACAGAATAGTGCATGCTGCCCATTTTTTTTACAGAATTAATGTACCTCCAGTACGTATGGTGTTTTCTCGTGGGGGGAATAACTCTTACTTCCCTTATAGTTTCCAGTGCTATAATAAAATGACATGACTAAGCCAATTAAAACTTCACTGATTAAAGTTTTTTGTACGCCTGTGTGTGTTTCCTTCTCCAATCGGGAATTTAGCTGTTCCGGTAGTTAATATCTTTGTCAGCTTGGAAACGATTCCTCCCATGTGACACTGCACAGGTGATACTCTTTCTCACCTTCCCGGTTTATTTAAAACATTGTTTTTTCTTCTTTTTGCACATGGTGATTTTCTGGACCACCTCTGGCTCCCTTGGCGCCGTCGGTGATGCAGGCTTGTTGTCATGTCTGGAGCTTACATCATGTCTTCCTCGCCTGATGGCGGGCCATCTGGGTGACCTGGTGATTTGAATTTCCACCAGTGTGTGACCGTCTAGGTCAGGGCTGTTCAAGTCTGGCCCTCGATTCCAAATCCAGGCCTTGTTTTCAGTTCTCCCAGGTAGTTAGTTTAATAATTACTGATTCTGATTGGCTCACGGGTAAAGGAAGGCTGGAAAACCAGCAGTGCTCAGAACTGGAGGACCGTGATTTGAATAGACCTGAGCAATGGATTGGTGTGTGAATGTGACTAAGTGACAGATGGATACGTAAAAATAAATGGATGACTATATGTGGTGCACTGCCCTCTTTACTGCCAGGGTCTTATTTGAATCTACGTCTGTATTGTGATGTGATGTGAGGTTAAATGTTTGTGGGAGATGACAGTGAAATAATAAACATTTTCTGAGATCTAAACTTGGAAAACCCCAGTGGATCTTTCTGTTTGCTCAGATCAAAATCTCTCTCTTGGACTAGCATCAGTCTTGAGCAACATCCCTGAGGAGAACTGTCTGTTTTCCATGACATTTCTGGACTACTGGAGCTGTCAGTAGTTTGATGCTAGTAGTCTCAAAGGCCTTGGCTTGAGAGGAGAAGGACTGTGTTTGTTCATGCTCTTTGCCACACATGTGGTATGGTTCATAATATACTGAGAGCCTGGGCCATTTAGTCCCATTTTCCAAAATCGCTTCAACCTAAATAGTGGGTAGCCGTGAAAATCATGTGGCCATTCTAAGTATCAAAAGTTCACAGCGAGGTTGATCATCAGTATATACCTAATTCTCAATATTGGTTATTTCACTTAAAATAATATTTGAACCTATGCTGGAATGGCTCATTGCTGGTAAAAGCCCTATTTATGAAGCTGTTGGGCTATCTGGGTCATAGCACAAAATAAACATGCAGGGCTATGTACTTCCCAGTTATACAGGCTTTGCACATTAATTACACTGAAAGGAAAAACCTCATCGTACCAGAAACTGTTAGAAAAGATGTTTGTGGATGAATATCACGTTAATGTGTAGGTTGCCCTTTAAATATTTTAGTATTGACCATAACGATTTAACTAGAACTCAACATCGGCAGTGCAATTTATCTTTGTTGCAACAATTGATTACATTTTTGCCCTTTTGTGTGTATATCCATCCGTCATCTTCCAAATGTTTATCCAGTACTGGGCTCAGGGCTGGAGCTTTTCCCAGCAGCACTGGGCACAAGGCACACAGAATTAAACAGTTACAGACAATTCCAACTCACTGAAATGCATGTATGTGGACTGCTGGAGGAAACTGACGGGCCATGGGGAGAACATGCGGACTTCGGATCACAGATCGGGGGCAAGATGTCGCCTGAGGTGACAGAGCTGCCCTTTGAGACGCCATGCCATCCTAATTAAGCCTGAATGGCTTTTATTAAAATCCTGCCTATACACACTGATTTATACATCAGGATGGAAACAAAGCAGTGGGGTTTGGACACTCATGTGAGTTTTACCTACACAAAAATGTCCTCAGGGCAAAATGAAGAACGATTGGTTCAGAGAGATAAGCAATCACATTGTAGAGGTAAATGACCAATCAGATCAGATCTTGGTCCTACCTCCTCTAGTTGCTTGGGCCACATCCTCTTAAAGCTGATTGGTTATCTCTCCTAACCAATCATTATTCATTCTGTCCTCAGTACATTTTTGTTGAAGTAAAACTCCCACGAGCGGTTTGGACAAGCAATGTCAGTTTATTAGGGTTTTTTTCCAGTAGTTATAAGTGGGGTGGGAATAGGTTCAGCACTGCATAATAGCCAATAGGAGAAATTGAGATGCATACAGAGAGGGCGAGAAAAAGAAAAACAAGCCCAGGTGTGGAAGCTGGGGCAGCCGAACAACAAAGAGATACTAGGCTTGTGTTAAAGCCACAGCCCAGGCTGCTAGAAACAAAGAAAACACACCTATCTGTAGATCTTTGAGAATGAGGGTTTGGTGGAATTCATAATTCATTTGGGCTGTTTAATCTTATTTTTCTTTTAATTAAAATCAGTACGTGGAAAATATTTGTGCAGGAGGGAGTTTGATATTGGTGGAGACCCGGGTTGGGGCCATTCCGGAATGCAATCATCAATTCCAATCCAAATCAGGAAATGGAACTGGAGTTAGAATTTATATC
>JAODJU010000018.1:3574676-3614547 GCA_026776725.1 Gnathonemus echidnorhynchus | reverse complement strand
ATGTTAAGCCAAAATTAGATTTTTATTTGATTTTCTTCTTGGGGGTCCGGCCCCCAAGGAGACTGTCTGGTAAAACTTTGGCCCTCTGACAAATATAGTTGATGATCCCTGTCCTAGACCTTTCCTGCGCATACAGAAAGGGTAGAACAAGATTTGATCTCAGTTAACGATTTCCATCTTAAAACAATTGGGAAAAATTAACAAAAGGAAAACTGAACATCAAAAAAGACTGGATATTCGATATTCTGGAGATTTTTTACTCACCTGCAGATCAATAGACCTATTTATAAACTTTTTGGTATAAGCATTTCACAAGAGCGCGCAAATACTTTTGAAGGAGTACGTGAATATTCGGGTCGGTATAACCAAGTGGGGAATATGTCAAGACGTAACTGTGACAACAGCGATAAGCATCGCAGATGCTTTCAGGAAGTCGCGGCGTTTTTGGGCTGATACGGTTATCGGGGCATAAATTACCAGGGAAATTGGAAGTGACGCAGTCCTTGATAGCCGTGATCAGCGTCCTGTAGGTGTCACAGCGCTGGGCCAGACTACCGCGCTATGAACAACTTCTGCGAGTTTACTTCCCCGCGTCTCAGAAATGGTACGTCCCTCCCATTGTGAAGCCCCCTTAAGTAAATCATTTTAGCTCGTTTTGAGACTCGCCTTCAGCGGCAGCGGATCGGCTTTCCGGCTGTGCTTTTCAGGGCAGGCGATTCGCAGCTGCTCGCCCCAGACTGTCGGACCAGAGCATCGCGGCGCCGTTTCCATCTCTAAACGGCACCGCTGACCATGATGGATGGTGTCAATGGCAACAGGAACATGTCATATAGCCGATGGAGTTATGACAGGTAGGCTGCGTTGTTTTTTTCTTTTTACTACACTTTTTCTTTTGCAGTATAAGGCATCACGCCGATCTTGCTCTGTTTATACACGACTCATTACACGGTTTACCCTATTGACAGTGTGAAATACTCCGCTTGCAATACGTACCTGTATATCACGGTTAGTGGGCAAGTTGTGCATCGCCTGTGTGAGATGCATTTGACTGAATGATACGCGCAGTATTACGGCGTGTTCTTGCGAATGCTTTTATTACTGCGGTCGAAACGTCTTATTTGGATACTGATTTAGACAGCAGACTGATATAGATACCTCTTGTACTGTATTTTGGCGACAAACTTCAATAACGGTGACAGCTCATAAAAATAAGAACTTATTATTTTTTTTCAGTGATTAAAGTTTCTTCATCATATTATATTGCATTTATAATTGCATGCAATTTCTTGCAATTGGTCAGATTTGGTAACGCTTTGTTTTCAAAGGATTTTTGAAATCGCATTGATCATTATTTAATGCAAATAATCGTTTTCTGGGTAATGTATTGTACATTCTCCGTTATATTGGTCATTGATGCTCGTGGTTTTCCTGGTTAGGGATCGTTTCTGTCCTGCTAGCTGCGGCTTTTTGTATGTGTTACTATTCAGCGTGTCGGTAAGTGTAGCTGTGTTTTACGATACTGTCACACGCTGTAGACTCACAGGTTCCCACTTGTCGAATGTGCTCTTCCCCTGTATATCCGCTGATAAACCCCATAGGGTGACATATTTTGTATTGTGAAGATGCTGATCGTCGGACACGGGGGGCAACATGTAGCTCCCTCAAGTCTTAATTAACACAACGCCCCGCAGCTGCTGCGGTTGTTTCTGCACAGTCTTGCATGCATGTTTTTAGATTGGTATTCAGTCAAAGGATCCCAGCGATCCTTAGAGACTGTCACTAATCTTCTGGGTCTCTGCAGAGCTTATTGTCACTGAGCAGGATGGGGTTATTTGGGGGGTGCCTCATCTGAGACCCTTGCATCACGTGTTGCCTTGAATAAACACTTTCCAATGAACGTGATGGTGTGGCTGACTGCTTCTGGTGTATGGATCTGTCCGCTGCTGGGGTCTTCGCTGATGGCAGAAACAGCTTGTTCATGAGATGACCAACACAGGAACATAAATGCAGCAGTCAAAGCAGCCCCACTAACAACACAATTTAATGTCCTGCTGTTTACTGATGAGATGCTTTTGAATTAATTCTTTACATAGGTGAGTTCAAGCAATTTGACCCCTATACTTCCTGGTTATCTGATACATTTTCTATGTCCTCATTTGTGTAGATGCAGCAAAGTGGTGGCAGGGATTATTGATACGGTTTATCAGCCCTGAGTCGTTTCACATCTTGCTTTGTGGTGCTTTATGGGTCCTAGTGATGGTAAACGGCGTGATCTTTTATTGACATGCATATTTCCAGTTGGGTTGGATGTTGGCTCCTCGGTAGGCCAGGGACTGGGAATCTCGGGGTCCACTAACATCCTGGAGGTGACCGGGGCACAGGGACTTGTAAAATAAGCCTCAGATGATCCCTCCCCCCCCAAGGTGCAAAACGCGGCCCACACTGCTGGGAACATTGGCTGTATTATGCAGGAGAGTGACCAACATGTGCAAGTAAGATATGGCTCACAAATCCTCATATTTGGGGCTCCTCATGGCTTTGTGTTCATAGTGCAGGCCGGCATGGCTTATCCCTGCAAGACGTGTGTTGCTCATATGGTTTAATTTAGTTGTTTTATTTTCTTTTTCATCTTGGGAAGAACATAGGATCTCAGAATATGGAAAGTATTGACATGCTGTGCTTTTTACCATCGTTTATGGATGCAATATGGAGATTCTCAGGGTGCTTTTTTTCTGATGGGTGTATTAGCAAAATGGAAAATGGACTTTATTGGATAAATGCCTACAGCTCCCCTCATGGAAGAACAGACCATTTTACTTAGTGCTTTGGGCAGTAAGATCATTATTGGTTATGAGCAAAGGGGTGTGAGTGTTGATGTGTCGTGCTAAGCAGAAACGGCGATGGCTGTGTGTATGTGAATTAGCCAGGGAAATATCACAGAGGATAATAGCGCCTACAGTTATCACTGGCTAATTTAATACTCATGTTGTGGTAAGACTAAAGCAGAGCACGCAAACTTCAAGAGCGAACTGATGCTTTCAAGACATGGCAGTTTGAACGTGTCCTTGCTTTGACGGACTAGCAGGCGTTTCTGTCATTATTCACAGTTATACACACCACTGCCTGTGTCATCCATTACTCACTGCCTCCCACTGCGAGATACACCAGGTTCTTTGAAAGACATTTGTGGATAATGTTCCTTTGGTATTTCTGTGAAGATGTGAGATTGTGGTCAAGAACAGATCGATACTTTCATTATGAATTTGCAATTAAGCGTGCCCATCCATCCATCCATCCATCCATCCATCCATCCATCCATCCATCCATCCATCCATCCATCCATCCATCCATCCATCTCCTAACCATTTATCCTGGTCAGGGTTGTTGAGGCGCCTGTGTCCTCTCCCACACAAAACATGGAATAAGGCTGGGGTACACCCTTGACATTTTTGCATTCACTTGTTATTGGTTCCCTTTCTAGAGTGTTGTAACAACAGGCAGTTCCTGAGTTAAGAATATCCAACTTACGGACAACGTGTACCTACGAACGGACTGCTATAAGCCTATAATATTAACCATTTGAGTTAAATACAATGGTCTGTAATAAGGAACGCACGCACACCTTTTGTGACGCTCGTGAAAACATTGCACGGCTTCAGCAGTTCGTTGGCTCGAGGTGCAGTGCAGCACCATATGTAGTTACGTTTATTATTGCTGTTTATTATTACTGTTACTCTTATGAAGATTGTTATTACTTTTCTGACAAATTTGACTTGGCAGACTTGGCGAATGGATCTCGTTCATAGCCTTTGACTGCCTGCATTTCCAATAGTGCAATGCAAATATGTGTGAAAATGGGGGGAAGTGTCATGGTGAACAGTGCAGCTGCTTATTCATTTACTGACAAAGTTACATTGCCCACAAGGGAGTTTTACCAACATGCACTCCAGCTGCATTCACTAAAGTCTCCAACCTTGTTTTTTTATCATTGTCTGATTGTAATTTTTAAAAGGACTTGCTCCGAAGAGGCCTCTGTCCACAGCTGAGGGATAGCTTACTTTATAAGCAAGTTCGCAACAAAGTTTTGGTTTTTCTTGGATTTGACAAGGACTTTCCTGACCAACACAAGTTATTATCCATATTGTAGTAAAGAAAAAAATTATCTTACAATGTGAATTAATATAAAAACAATCTATTCCCATTCCACAGCAGTATGATTAAAAGCTGTACATGTTTTTAGTTCCTGTATTTGTTTTTGTTTTAAAAAGATTTTAACAGTTAACACGTGTTCCTGGCTTCATTGCACTAACCTAGAAGGCGTATATGATTGTTATGTTTATGCTAATCCCGTTAGCAGACAGTGTATTATCTCAATTGCTGGAGGAGATTTGATGGATGCCTGGGATTCTGAATGTAAACATGGCAGTTTCAACACCTGTACACCATGTCAATCAGTTCTTGCCTCAGGTCCCTAGTAATCCACCGAAGTATGTGGTCATGCTCTAAACCAGTGTTTTCCAATCCAGTCCTCAGGCACCTTCAGACATTCCATGTTTTCGCTCCCTCCCAGCTGGGAGCAAAAATGTGGACTGTCTGGCAGGGGCCTACGAGGGAGCAAAAATGTGGACTGTCTGCAGGTAGCTGGGAGGGAGCAGAAACGTGGACCAGCTGTGGGTACCTGACGACTAGGCTGGGAAACATTGCTTTAAACTGGTATTAGCTGTTTGGGGGAAACTGTCTCAATGGATCATTGCAGTGAAATGTTCAACAATGGCTGTTGAAATGAATTCAGCCTAATTTGGCTCCTGCGATTTTCCCGTTTATGTGGAGGGTGGAGTGGCCACACTCTGATGCACTAATGGGGATGGAGAGCCTCTTTGGCCCTGGTCCGGACGGCAGCTCCAGCCTGCAGCTGGCGGGGTGCTTCGTGGTCTCTCGACCTCCCCCTATACCTGCACCCCCATCCAGATTCGCTGCTGAGTCACTGGTTGTCCGTTGCTGTGGTTACTGTGCAGAAAGATCACCTTAGCCTCTGTGTAGACATCCAGTGTCAGAGCCCCTGGCAAGCTCTGCAGCCTCACTTCTGTTAGGCTCGGACGTGCATGTGAACCTACTGGAGTTACAGAGCCCTTCAGCAAGGTGGCACAGCGAAGGTTTTGTATGTCGACCATCCAGGGTAGCATATTCTCACTCCAAAGAAATGACATGAAATTTTGCTTTATCTTCTATCTGTACAAGCAGGAGCACAGACACATTTGAATGCTTCTTTTCACACTTCCCATTTTGCTCACCTTGTGATGGGAAGCTTGGATTCCGAACACAGGATTGGCTATTTTCTGGCTCCCTTGGAGGTATCAGTCTTCTGACTAGGGGTGGGAATTGGCACTGACCACCCGAATCAATATGATATCGATATATGTTTACTGATTCTATATGTATTACAATTTTAAACAGATTTTGCTGAAGAGCATTTTAGCTCTACATTTAAAGTCAAAGGCAGTAATGGTACATGATTCCCGGTGATGGGGAAGCTACTTTTAGTTACTTTTTTACTTATGATTAAAAGTAGTTAAGCTACAGCCAAGCTACTGGTTTAATATAGCAGTTAGCTACACTACAAGCTACAGAGAAAAAGTAGCTAACTACATTGAAGCTTTTTTATTCTTAATGTTTCATACTTAATATTTGTGCTATAGGATAGTCTTAAAGCAAATTAATTACAAAAAAATGTGAATCATGATATTAAAAGCTGAAATGAAAATCTATATTTTTAAACAATGTAACGTCAAATCACAATAAGGTTTTCAAAAAAGTTTCTGTATTTGGTGTAAACCAAGATGCTTCACAATTGCTGTGTGAAAATTAGAAGGGTTGCAATAAAAAAAAAAAAGATTTTGATTATCTGTTCAAGAACCAATGTGCTCCTATGCATTTTAATGAAAGTGTCTAAAATATTATTTGCCATGAAGTATTTTTCAACCCTTCATTCATCCCCAGAGGATTCAAGCACAAAAACACGTATCAGAAATACCTGGTAGTTGAAAACACCCGTCTTTGTAGAG
The DNA here is from genome assembly GCA_026776725.1 of Gnathonemus echidnorhynchus. NCBI lineage: Eukaryota > Metazoa > Chordata > Actinopteri > Osteoglossiformes > Mormyridae > Gnathonemus > Gnathonemus echidnorhynchus. The sequence goes on along the minus strand of JAODJU010000018.1, from coordinate 3,608,485 downwards.
AGAGAAAAATAAAAATGACTGATCGGTCCTTTATTTTATATGCAAAAATTATCAGGGGTATAATATTCCGTATAATAAAATTATATCATCTTTAAGTCATATTGCTGGTTTTTTTTTAACCTTTTTATGACCATTTTCTTTCTTCATTATTGTTACACAAACAGATACGTGTGTATACTGTACCCTGAGCTAACAGCAATAGCAGCCTGAGCACGAGATGAACGAAGAAGCGTCTTGCGGGGAAGCAAGTCTCAGAATGATCGCGAAGTCAATCAGTCCTAAGTCGGATACGTCGTAAGTGGATGACCTGTAGTATTTTTTAACAATGTAGCGTTTTACCATACTAAGTAGCTACCTGTAAAAAAAAAGGTTACTGGAAAAGCTACAGCGTTATGCTACTTGTGGCTGTGAATTGGTTACAGCTAGTGCTAGAGAGCTCAAAGATCCTCCCACATCACTTAAATCAGTAGTATGGGAACATTTTGGCTTCCCAATAAATTACGTCGACACTGGAAACAGATAGAGCAGTTGAAAAGATTAAGAGTGTCTCTCGGTTCTGTTAAACCGAACGGATATTTTTCTGGAAACACATCCAACGCCCTAACTCTTTTTGGGGGTGAGGTGAAACCCGAGGGAGGAGTTTTTTTTTTTTTAAAAAGGTGTAAATAGTTCTTAAATTGTTCTCAGGGAAGAGGTATAGAGATATTCAATGAAAGTTAACATTTCACACACTTGTGGTTAGTTGTGGCTTTAAATTCAGATGGTGCAGGAAAAGTCTCTACATACTTAGTCATTCATGATAGCACTGTGTCAGTCCCTCAACAAAATCGGTTAGGGAAACAAGATCATTGCTGACCATGTTCATAAGTGAATGCAAAAGATGCTTTGTCATCTATTTTATAGTGAATTGTGCTACAGTTTGAACACAGTGGTTCAAAGAGTTGCTTTACTTAAAAGACAAAAATAGACTGCAGAATTTATTTGTATGCCAAAACTATAGCTGCTAATCATGCAGCAAATATCAGTAGATAGGCATGGAAGGCAGCACATGGGGGATGGAGGGAGAAAAACAGAGAAATACTGATTTTGTTTGTGAAGCAGCTGCAAGGATCAACGATTTTATTGTCATTGTGCAGCTGGTGACACTCGCACAATGAAACTGAGCAGCAGCTTCCATTGATGCACCCATAAAACACATATGCTAAAGAAATGAAGCACAGTACCTGAATACAAATGCTGTTGTTACATTTGAGATTCTAGGAAGGCTGGAGTCAGGATGTTGCACAACAGAGTACTGGGCAAAATGAGTAGTACTGGGCAACAAAGTATTGACTGAGTACTAGACAGACTAAAGTGCAGAACATAAATTTAAGGACATGACAAAGTGCATGACGTTAAGACAATAGAAAGTGTAAAAACAGGAAATGCATAGTAGTGCACATGGCAGCAGGACAACACTGTAGTGCAGCTGTGGCAACTAATTGGGTCGTCAATGATGGGAGGGAGCTACCCAGGTAACGATTCTAAATTCTGAGAATGTTTACTGAATGTTGCCATTAAGCTATAGAAACAAAGTGCCAAGTTTTCCTGATCTTCCCAGAATGTTATCCCACTACTACAACTACTACTACAATTAGTGCTGGGCGATATGGCCAAAAATGATATCATGGTAAAAAATGTTCATATCAGTCGATATCGATAATTATCGCTACAAATCTCAAGTCATTATTTCTCTCCAGTATAAAGGCTGAGTTAAAACTGAAGAAAAAATATGGTTAATTGTAGTTATAAACTTTTATTTATCTTCAGAATGTAACAAACACTTGCCAAACAGTAGTAATGGCCAAAATGACACTTCTGGAACAATTTGCTATATTTTCTGATCCCACTAGATGGAACACTCTGTTCAAAACAGGGCTCAAAGCACGCTCGCTCAAAAGGAAACCAAAACGGTCATATGTACCAATCGGCATTTCGCATTTCACAAGTCTGAAGTAGATGATGAGCAGGTGGTTTTAATCATGGGAACGCTGGCATTCTTCCTATCAGTTCTTAATTCTCTGTGGATTATTACTGTCGGGATTTCTCATGGACTGAATTTTACTGTGGGTTTTCCTTTTGGATTTTTCTGGATTGTCCTTATTGAATGGGTTGCTTTGGGCTTGCTCTCCCGATGAGTTGCCCTGTTGTTTTGATGGTTTTGTCTGTTGTTTGCCTATGTGCCCTATTGCATTCTGTTTTGTGTTTGATAAATAAACTAGTGGCATGTTGTGTTTAAATTATATTGAACTTTCATCACGCTTCTGGCATATCGATATTGAGGAAAATTATATTGCAGTAATTATCGTTATATTTTTATCGTTCAACTCTAACTACAATTAAGAATAATACATTAAGGTTACAGTGAGAATGTTCTCTGCCAACTTTGAGAAGACCTATAAATAACTTTAGCTAAAGTTCTGGGAATGTTCCCTGTTAGCTGGGTAATTCTTCTGGGGAAGATGCTTTTTCTGGGTCTAGCTGAGTAGTGAGGTATGATGAGATATTTCACCAGATGGCAATAAAGTTAAAAGCTTAATGCTGGGGTGAGTTGGGATTGTGATGGGGCTGAAGGCCCATCAGAGGTAGTGCTTGTTGTAGATGTCTGTGGTGTCTTGCTGTTGCAGGCCAATGATCTGTTCAGCTGACTCAGCCACTTGTTACAGGGATTACTGATCAGAGGCAGAGCAACAGGTGCACCACGCTGTTGCACATTAGGTCAGGATACTTTCCATAGTACACTGGTAGAACTTTGCCAGGAGTTGTTGGGGCAGTCTGGATCTTGAACCTCATTTTGAAAAACCAACGCTACTGTGTCTCTTTGACTAGCGAGGAATAATTGACAGACCCTGTGAGGTCCTCAGTGATGTGAATACTAAGGAACTTGAAGCTTTACATTACATCTCTATTTATGTGGACAGGGAGGTTTTCCCATATTTGGATCTTCTAAAATCTGTTATGAGATCATTTGTTTTTCTGGTGCTGAGGGCCCGGGTGCTGGTCGGGCACCAGCTGGCTGGTTTTAGCACTTCCTCTCTGCTTGCTGACTCGTAGTTGTTGGCGATCAGCCTTATAACAGTAGTGTAGTGGTGATAATGATGGTGGACAGTCGTAGTGATGAGGGCCTTGATCAGTGGGCTCATTACACAGCTCTGTAGAGCTTCTGTGCTGAGTGGAGGAGGAGGGGGGGGCTGCCCATTCAGACAGTTTGATGTTGACTGGAAATTCCAATTACAAAGTTGTGTGTTGGAGTTTGGAGACCAGCTTTTTGGGAATTGAATGCTGAGTTGACATTAGTAAACAGCCTTCTGACATAGGTGTTATGAGGTATCTGAACAGCATAGAGAACAGCTGAGATGGTCTCTTCAGTTGATCTCTTTGCCCTTCTGGCAAACTGGTATTTGTTCAAAATGGGGAATATGTTGGCCTTGATATAGGCTAGGAGCAGTCATTTAAAACACTTTATTATTATGAGACAGGACATAAGTCATTTAGATTTCAGGATGCATTTCACTATGTGTTGTACTTTGTATAAATATGTATGTGACAGTTAAAGAATCTTGAATCTTGAATCTTGCTGTGGACGTTGAACTTGGTACTGTAATTATTGCTGGTGATGTTGGGGTGGAGACAGGTGGGGACTAGAGTCTGGGACAGTGAGAAGTTACAGATACTGCTGAAGACCCTGCTAACTTTATGTGGATGCCCTGGTATGCCATCTGGTCCTGGAGCTTTGTTCACGTTCATCCTATACATGGCTAACCTGACATCTGGGATGTACAGTGGCGAAACCTGATCATTTGAGGGTGGTGTGGTCTTATGGCTGGATCATCCACAGTGTGCTGGAAATCGTCAAGCTCATTTGTTATGGGCGGTATTGCCTGTGTCTGATGCTGCTACCCTTGTAGTTCACTGTGGACTTGATACCTTGCCACAATATTGATTTTTGAAGTGGTCTTTGGTCTAATTTTGGGATGGGCTGGCTGCATGCGCTTGAGATATTTGTGTATGTAAGCTATTTATCCATCTGGTTGGGATGGGAGCATTGTGATGAAAATTTTGTAGCGCTGTTCTGAGATCAGTCTAAAGGCCCCTGCCACAATGAAGATATTGCCAGAGTATGCTGTTTGTTGCCTGTTGGTGAGCTGGGTAAGTGCCTGTGGTGGTATGTAGTCAGCAGTGAAGATGACTACTGTGCCTTGCTTTTAATCATGATCATTCAATTCTCCAAAATATTTTCTGCAGCCTAAAATGTCTTAATGGAAATCTGCCTCATATTTTTGAATGTTTTAATTATTCACTCATACTGTGTGTAATGAGTGGTCTCTGAAAACTATCCATATTTGCAGTGTGAAAAGTGGGAAAGCTAAAGGTCTTCTCATTAAACGAAATAAAAGCAATTTCCTGCTTTAATGCAGTGAAATTGCACTGTTTTGTTTTATTAGGATCAATTGTTCCCAAACATTGGTTTGTTTTTTATCTCTGCCAGAAATCTCAGGCATGTTTTATGTGGCTCCACTTCTAAGCCACTGCATTTAGTATTCTTTCTCTAGTTGTTTAGTGTGATCTTTGTCCATGGTAATTTGAACAAATTTATTTTTCCTTATAAGAAACAAAAATATTTGCATGGCTTCTGCACAAGTTTCTTTGAGAAAATATTCCATCATTACATTTCAGTAGCTATTGAATCTTGATGTATCTCATGACCTGACCACTCTAATCCACCTTTGCACGTTATGTATAACATCGTTTTTAGATACATAATTCCTCAGGAATATTACCCCCTATGCCATAATATTCCAAATATTTGTATTTTATATGTAAACGTTCAATGTTTACTTTTTTTGCTCCCTCCCAGCTCTCTGCCAGACTACCCATATTTTTGTTCCCTCCCACCAGGAGCGAAAACATGGACTGTCTGGGGGTCCCCGAGGACCAGTTTGAGAAACACTGGTTTATAGCATACTCATGCATTATACTTTTTAGTTTGTATTAATGTACTATCTGCTGCATATACGCATGCTTACTTCTTACATCGGGGTTGTAGGGAGTAAGTGTTGGGTCTCGCAGGTAAGCACTCATTTCCAGCGAATCTTAATTTTATCTTGCTTTTTCATTAAGTAATCCATTGATATTTTATGTAAGATTAATTTCACATTAAAATGGTTAAGACCTCTAGGTTTTGGGACACCATCAATTTTGAAAGTGGTGATAACAAAATAATTGATGTAAAGAGCACATCTCTTGGTTTGTCTGCTTCCCCTATATCTGGTTTCACCGCATCTGTAAGTTCGGATCCATACTCCCATGTGGTTCAAGGCTGATTATCACCATGTGACTGTTATTCATGGGCTGAATCTTGTTTAATGGTATGTAAAGTATCAAATTTCACTTTAATTTATGTCTCATTCTGAATGACTCAGTGGCTCTTTACTTAACATATGATTTTTTTTCTATAGAATATGAATTAATTGCTGTATGATTTGGTCACAGCGGCACTTGAAATCAATGGTGCTAAAATCACAAAATCAATTTGGTGCTCAGTTTCAAGAGGACATCAGGTGCAACATTCCTGCCCCGAAAAAAAAGAACAGATCTGCTGTCAGTGTCTTGAGGAGGTCAGCTGAAAAATTCCCAGCCTTGAAGCTTCCGTTTAAAAAAAATAAAAACTTCTAGTGCCCCTGGGCTGAGGAGAGGGAAATGGCTTTTGCTCAGGCAAGTGAAAACGGATACTCAGCTTTCGAGAGAAGAAGATGGGTCCAGTGGAGAATTTGCACCTGTTTCCTGTGAAGTGCTCTGTTTTATAATGGTTGAAAGGGATAAGGAATTGCAAAATGTCTGGGCAGCGTCGCTCCTGTGCCACGCAGAAGGCTGCTCTGTATATTGGGTTTCAAGGCCCAAATGGTGGGAAATTAGCAGTTGTGTTCCGCTATCCTCAGTCAGAGCTGTGCATCGACCATCTTGTGAGGGGAGACTCGGAGGCAGAGGAATCTGAGAGATGCTGCGTGGTCCTGAAATCGGGTGACTGGGAGGTTTTGAGTTGGGTCGTCATGCTCCCGTTAAAATGGAATGAGGTTGATCAGCACTGGTGTGATTTCAATCTTCATAAATTGAAGACTCTGGTCTGACTGTGTCATTTCACCAGCGATAGAGCCAAGTGTAACTCGGCAACTGAAGGGAGTATGCTGTGGAATCAGCCTGTAAAACAAGGAGTTGTAGTGCATGCAGAGCCTCGGATTCTGCTGGCATCCTGTGTTTCCTCCCTTCACATTGCTCACCAGACTTGTCCCTCTGAATGTATATAGTGGACTCTTCCTTCACCTTACAAATCAATAAACTGTGACGTCAGCGTGGTATCTTCTCAGTGATGTATTGCTCTTGTCCCTGGATGATGAGGTTGGAGAGAGAGTTCTTTACACAGGACTAGTTTTCATGCCCAGTGAAGTAGGGATGTACTGATCCACTTTTTTGGTACCCTGATCCGATCCGAATCTAAGCCTTGTGACTTCACAGTATTCTTTCCGTATGATATTTCTGCAAGTGCCTAATTATATTTGTTGTATTAAGTTCACTCTGTTACTACCTTCTCTCAAAGGGATGGCTTTGCAAGCATTGTCTGGAAATGAGGGCTGACATCTCGATAATAAAGCCCTGTGCCCCGGGCTTTACTGCAGCGTGTGACGAAGCCTTATAATCTGCGGGAGTGACGTAAATGAGGCTGACGTGGGAAATTAAGTAGGGTGGGCTTTGGCTCCAGTTGTGGTAGCCGATATTGATCGATTAAAAAAAAAAAAAAGCCTGGATCGGCCCTGATATCACCGCACTTTGATATCACCTTGGGACATTACAGCAGCCAGATGCCGATGCCTGCCGGACACCATAAAAGCATTGCTGCTGATGCTTTTGATAGTAACCAAAACGGTTCTGACGGATATGAGGTGCACCATCCTTGTCATAAGCAACATCTCAGGGTATTTCCTCTGGTGGAGAATTACATATAGATTCGTTATGAAGCACTGATTTCCTGCCTTGCCTCAGATTCTGGCCTGGTATAATACTGAAATATATTGACAAATGTAATAAATATTTAATAAAATATAGTGATTCATGCACTTGCATTATTAATTGTGCAGGTTTCACAGCTATGTCACAAACATTGTTTGGCCTTCGTGAAGAGAGGAACTTCCATCCATCTACTGTAACCACTTACCTTGTTCAAAGTTGCAGGGGGTTCCTGAACCTATGGGCACCAGGCAGGGAACAACCCAGGATGGGGCACCAACCCTTCAGAGGGCACACTCACACCAATGGGCAATTTGGTAACTCTAATCAACCTCAGCATGTTTTTGGATTGTGTGGGAAAACCAGAGAACCCAGAGAAGACCCTATGATGACATGGGAGAACTGCCACACACATGGAGCCAAGGTGGAGATTTGAACCCTGGTCCCACACATGTGAGGCTGTAATGCCAACCACCATGCCACCCCAGAGAGGAACTTATTGAGGAATAAAACGGAGTGTAATACAATATTTAAAGTATGCAACAATATATATTATTGATATTTTAGGATGTATTTTTTTTGTGATGGTACGGGAGAAGTTAAGCCACATAAGACATTAGTGCAGTAGTCACCCCTCATGCCAGCTTGCACTGGGATTCTGCTCTTATACGTGATCGGTTATTGGCACCAAGACCCCAAGTAAGTATGTTTTCCCAGGCTCTGGACTGGAGGGGGCCCAGAGTTTACCGATCTAGTGAGCAAAATTTACTTATTTTGTTGGGTGGGGGCAGAATTCTGTGCTACACCCCTGAGTCTATTGATAAAGATGTAGAAGTAAGACATGTAGAGTATAATGAGAGAGATAGCTTGTTTTTATTGGTATTTCAGGAAAATACCTTGTAGTTTGGCATTATCTTCCCGACATCCATAACTCCATCATCTTCTCTACGCCTCACCTTAAACTCCTTATGCTGGTGATGTAAGTGACTCTTATTCTCTGTTCAAGCACCTTAGCTTGACTAAACATATATAAGATATGGTCCGGGACAGCATGTAAAATCCATGGATCGCCTGCAGGCCATTAGAATAGTTATACTTCATTGATCCCATTGAGGAAACACCCTTTATTGCTTTGCCCTCCCCTTGCTTTCCATGAATCTTGGGGGTAATGGTCAAAGGGCAGCCACCTTGCAGCTCCCAGGGAATTGGGGGTTAAGGGCCTTGCTCAAGGGACTGTGGGCATGTGACCATTCTGCTAAGGCTGGAGTTGAACCAGTGACCTTTGCCTCATGGTCATGGCAGATTAACCCACTGAACCACACATCACCCCAAGGAAGGTGCGTCAGTAGTAGATGGATCAGTGGCAACCACTTTGAATGACTGCAGTCGATCAGCTGTCCTCCATGCTTCTCACCGTCTTTGGCATAGACACCCCGCTTAGTTAGACAGGCGATGCCCACAGCAGGTCAATCAAAAATTCCAAATGAGTATTCTGGAAAACGAGGAAAGTCATTTTCCTGCAGAACAGAGGCTGTCCCCTCCCCCCTTGGTTATGGGTCAGGTAAATGTTCACCTCGAGAGAATAACAGTAATCTCATTTCACACCAGTTCAGCTGGGTACACACTGAGTACCGTTCGACGGGGCCCAACTACATTCAATGACAATTTCAGCCATTTTTTCCATTTTCTCCAGAGCTGCTTTTTTTCTTTTATTTTGCTAAATCTCTTCTGGCCAAGGGTGGTACTTTTTTTCATGATTGGGGTGGGGGGGGCAGCTAGGATGCAGGAATATTGCAGCTGACTTCCTCATGAAACTGATAACCAAATCTGTTTTTGGTTATTCTGCACTATTTCACAGAGAGAGATATTGCACCTGGCGTTCTCATGACACTGACAGCACAGCTGTGTTCCGAATTTCTCTTGGTATCAGATTGTGTGATGTCATACAGACGCGTGGGAATGGTGTGTGACATCCCCACAGCCTGTATTATCATATTTGCTGAAAAAGCTTCTTCTGAAATATGTGAATCTGGATCACAATGGTTAATCGTGAAGAAAATGAGGTATTTTAGATTGTATTCTCTGTGTATTTTCATAAGCAGATTTGGGACTGGATTGTATGTCTAACACAACAAAATAGCACAGCACACATTTTCAACCAAGGGGCAGGTGATAATGTTCCATAGCCTTGCATAGTTGAGTTCGTTAGTAGGACGTCATACATGCATGAATTGTGTTTGATGCTTATTGTCTGGGGTTTAAAGTGACTTACAGTTTCATTATTCATATGTTGTGACTTAATTATCTGTCTAACTATATGTATCACCAAATTCAGGTAAAGTATCTTACTTTAGGGTACAACAGCAGGTCCCCTTATAGTTACCTTGGGACTTTACCACTATTATCCTTCCTGGGTTTTTAGGAGTTTGTACTTTGAACTGAATATTTGCATCTGCAAAATGCCTCAAACCAGTCAAGGTCATTGTGCATATTTATATGCTTTCAGGGGGCACCAAGGTTAGACACTCCCACTGACCGGAGTACAGGAGCGGGTCTCGATGATGCCTTGACCCTTTACCAAGTGCCATTGCACAGTTTATCCTTGCTGATTCAGTCAATAACAAGAAATAGGGGCACATGTCTCTGATCGATTACCCTTATCACCTCCTTCATTACTTTTTCAATCCAGATTTTAATAATATATATTATGATGTCGCTTGGGAACACATCTGTCTAGCAGTGATCACATTATGCTCATTGTAATCATTGGGGCGCAAACATTCATGTAGCCTTTAACACAATAGCCCTTAAATGACGTGTTGACTTGATGCTGTCTGCTAACACCTGGAGTGTGGCAGCATCCAAACCAGAAACTGGCCTCATATATCGCTGCTGGCTTGAGATCACTTTAAAGTAGGATTTGGGTAATTTAGTAAAAGTAAAATAAACTATGATCAAAGTATATTTCACCCAAAGTCTTTGCAAAATGAGTTTAAATCGGGAAAGCAACCAAAGTTTCAGTCTCAAATGAATTAGCAGTTTTCAGGTTATATGTTTCAAAGCAGTGGGGATGTCAAAATGATATTTTGTGTTGGTGGATAATGCTGATGTACTGGCTTGATTCTATGGTAGCTGGCAGCTTTAGATATAAAATGAAGTGACTAGCACAGATAAAGAGAGAAGAAGGATGAGACCTCTTGCAAAGAACAAGTCTTAACTTACCGGAATTTTCGGAAACACTAAGCTCAGGACAGTCCTGTCCCATTTCACAGCCTGTAGACTATAAGAGATCCCAATTACTCCCCGAGGTCAAAATTTCATCAGCGACACGAAGTCAAGGTCCAATGCCCCCAATAAAAAAATTTCCGAGGCAGTCTTACTCAGCAGATTTCGCTGACCTGGGTGTCCCCGGGGTGCCAAGTGGGGAACACAGAGGGTCATATGGTCCGAATTAATTGTGTTTCGGTTCAGATGACTGGAATCCGCCATTTGAGTACCCATGGCCTAAATAGTTTAGAAACTGGACTACACATGCTGGATGGCTGCGGATGCTGTGCGTGTAGCCCAGATGGTTCCGTCTGGCGGAGATCATGCACATTGACTACACATGTGGAAGATAATTGGTTAGGTGTTTCCAGTAGGTGGCAGTATGCAGTATACAGTATTTTCGAAAGCAGCACTACTCTGGCATTTTGGGTGGGAGAGGGGGTCCCAGCTAGTTTTGTAGTAAGGATTTCAAAACACTGTGGTATGCTGTATTGACTTAAACTGTTCATAAAAGTTGACCCGTTTCACTACATTGTTTGTATTTGTGTTTGCTGTAATACATCTGCCCTCTCCTGGTCTGGTGGAATATCGCTGCTGTATGCCTGAACCGACCGCGACCATCCACATCCGCAGCCAAATGTACGAACACAAGCTTCCGTGAGCATGACTGTCCATATCCCGAAAGCAGAAAGGAAAAGAATGGACTACACTTTAATAATCTTGGTTTCCAAATGTTGGGCAAGCTGGTGTCCACATACATGTGGTCCTATAGTGTATGTCTGTTCTCTCAGGTTGCTGTTTCATAAAATAAGACACAGTACTTATATTAGCATTGATGTTATAATAGCAGTAACATAACACTGTTGCTTTCTTCGTTGTCTTATAATTTATTTTGTCTGTTTACAAAACTGTGGTTACTTACCAAAGGCGGTTATTCACAAGTAAATGCCAGTGTTTGAAAGTTGAAGTATGACTACATTTAATAGGTCACACTGTTGTCTGTCAAACTATGAATTCAAATTATACTAACAGAACTGAAAGCATTTTTTAGTATGTGGCTCACAGTGGTCTTTTTCATGAATGCAGTAGTTTATTTCTCCAAAAACATTTGAAAATGCATTAATAGCAGTGTGCCTGAACAATAAAAACAGTCTGTGTGTGTCTGAACGTGGTTTGGTAGAAAGCCAGAAAAATGCTCCTCTGGAAAATTATTTCTTTTTTGCTACAATAGTGCCTGTAGTAATTAATGGCAGTCCTGTTTTTCACAAGAGGGCAGTGGCACCTGTTTATCCATTACCTGTATGACAAACAAACAGCAGCATCAATCCCACATATTTGTATCTATGTACAAATGTATGTCCGTGTAAACTACTGGTTTATATATGGTTCTTTCATATTTGCACTAATTTAAATCTTACAGACATCCCCCCCCCCCCCCCCAGATAAGCTGTTTTTCTGGCACGCGGGACGTAAAACAGGCCGTACATTTAGGGGTATGTAGGGTGACTGCTTTCTGTGGCTCAGTAAATAAAGATGCAGTGTAACATAAAAGACTGTTTTGTCACATGTCTCTCAAGCTGGAAATTGAAATTCCGATCACTCGTGCCAGAATAAAAGCTGTTTACCCATTTCCTGTCATGTTTCAAATGCGTTGTGCGGACAGGTCACCATGACTTCAGCTGAGGAGATTTTAACCTGACGCTTGATTCTCTTTAAAGGTTTCAGAGGATCGATATTCTCTTTCTCCCTGCTTGGGCGGCATGTGCTCACCCCCTGGGTAATTTGTGTTCAATTGCGTGTCCTGATTGGATGTGTTGAACAGCGACATGTGACGTGTTGCATTCATGCAGAGAGAATGTGAAACAAGAAGATGGAATCAGCTGCGGATTGAGATGAGGGCAGCTGTTTGATCTTTATAAAAGGAGCTATCGCATACTTAGACGAGTGTCCGGAAGTTATGTGCTCCCTCTGCGAGCAGCCATTACGGCTCATGGAAGAGAAATTCTGTTTCCCGATCCATGGTTTCTTTAGATGTATCTATTTACCCCTTCGACCATCAGTGGTTGTATGCAAAGCAGTTGCTGTGTACATCCTCATCAGCACCATCCTGGTTAGTACCCTTACTGGCAGTATTTGGAAATGAAGGCTTCAGTTTTTCACCTGTGGCTCACGGTCAGCATTCGACTTTTGCATGAAACAAAATTAGAAAAACTTGGAAGGAATGAAGAAGAAAACAAGATAATTGGGTAACACTGTGTTCCTAGAATAATTTAATTGAATTTGACTACTCACCCAACTGATATGAATTGTTGAATGTTCAAGAAGTTGTTGAAATGTTACAAATACTCTGTATACCCTCTATTAGGTGGACTATCCAAGTAAAGTCTTACTGATAATTAACTTTTCCAGACATGCTGTATTCCTCGTGGGTCCCAAAAAGACTAATAATGCCCAGAGGAGCTCCAGATTAGACTTATCCTTGCTCTCAGTTAGTCTCCAGAAGACGTATTTGCTCTGTATGTCTCCAGAAGATGCCTTTATATTTATAATTGCTTCTCCAGGAAACTGGTCACGCATGGAACCCAGTGAAGCCTCATTCTGTCTCTTCCCAAAAAGCACCAAGCTATGTTCCACTGTAAAGGAACCTTTGTTGCAAACCGGTCAAATAATCGGGAGGCCAATTCATGCTTTATGGGGGTTAACTGTTCCTTTGTGCTCCAAGGTAAGGCTGGACGTGGATGGGTGGAAGAAAGCTGTTTTTTTTTCTTCTAAACACTCCCAGACTGGGAGCTAATTGTGGCTTCTCTGGGGTGTATGTACCCAGCTGATGGGTCCAGTTATAATGAATGAGGATATTATCCCTTCTCTGGATGTGATTGGGTATTAAAAGTGGACTGTGCCTTTACACAGCCATGTGACTTGAGTGTGGCATGTTCTGAGTAGCCAAAGTGGATAACGGAAATGTAGCTCCATTGGACATGCATGGCGTGTTCTGTCTGGGTCAGGTGTGGTGATTTTCCAAGCGAGCAGGTGCTAAATTTTGATAGCATAAGTGGTCAGTGATCTATGGTGTTCTGCCGACTGCGGTGCTAAATGAGTGTTGCCTTATGGCTTCCCTGCGATTGGGGAGGTTCTGGGCATCTGCACTGAACGCCAGATAAAGCCGCCGTCAATGTGAAACGAAAGGCATGTGGGCACCGTAAATGGCCAATGGCAGCAGTGCCGGTTCGCCTTACCGACCGTGTGCACCAAGCCAAAGAGAGGCCAGGCATCCTGCTGGCTGCTGCATTCATTCCTGGCCACCGCCTTGGTTGGAGCTGAATAATCCCATTGGGGCCGTACATGTTTACTGCTGTCCAATATGTAGCTCAGGGTTGATTTAAAGAGGCCCGCTGCCTGTTTTCTGATGAGGAAATGTCCTTAGCAGTGGCTTAGAACTGCATGTGATTTATCACTCTTTCTGCAGAAAGGGCAACACTGGCTGGTCTTCACGGGAGATTGTGAATAGCCCCCCTCATCCCTGCCACCCCCCGTTCCCCAAGCAACACTTTGAGGGCAAAAGATATAAACAATGTCAGACTGGCTCACACACAAGCTTGATTCTGTGGTCAGCTAAGCATTTTTATGTTGATCTGGACATGTGCTTAGGATCATTCTCCTGTTGGAAGATCCAGTGACGGCCCAGTTTTAGTTTCCCGGCAGAAGGAGCCAAATTTAGATTTAAAATGTCCTAGTATTTCATGGAGTCCATAATGCCAGGTACTCTAACAATGTTTCCAGGACCTTTGGAGGAAAAACAGCCCCACAACCTCACGGAACATCCACCATATTTTACAGTGGGGATAAGGTTCTTTTCACAAACCCAAACCCATTTTGAATGTTTATTGCCAAAAAGCTCCATTTTTGTTTCAGCAGACCGAAGAACATGGTTCCAGTCAAAGTTGCAGTAGCGTTTTACAAAGTCTAGGACTTGCTTTTGTGGTTGACTGACAGACAAGGCTTCTTTCTGACATATCTTCCAAATAATCTGTTAGCATGAAGGTGGTGTCTGATGGTTTTTTCGGAGACGTGGTAACTCCAAGATTTAACGTTGTCTTGTTATTCACCAACACTGATCCTAGGGGATTTTTTTGCCTCTCCTCACTGTACATGGGGGAAAAATAAACCTGTGTCTTCTTCCAGGCAGGATTGTAACAGTACCAGTTGTTGTCCACTTTTTTATTATTGCCCTAACAGCAGAAATGAGCATTTTCAGGCGAGTGGTGATTTTTTTTCTAAATTCATGACTTATGAAGGTCAACTCACTTCTCCCTCATTTGGTTTGTATGTTCTCTTAACTTTCCCATGCTGATGGATGACTAAGAGAATTCGGCCTCTGTGTCGCCTCATATTAGTACCCCAGTTAATCAGGAAGTCATGGATTACAGCTTGAAGGTTCTTACACACTCCAATCAACTCAAAGATGTACAATTTACATGAGAAACATGATTCAGTTACACTGTGTTCACTATAATTTCAAAGGGTGCCAATAATTGTGGCACATATGTTTTCATTTAAAAGAATTATTTCTTGACAGATTTTTTTTTCTTTGATTAAATTTATTTCAATGAAAGGTTGGATCTTCCTCATTATTTTAGTGTGACATGAAGCTACTTTAGCAAAAGGTGGATTTTTTCTAACCATTTTTAGAAATCTTTACAAGGGGTGCCAATAATTGTGGAGAGCACTGTGTATCATTATGGGGACTCTCCATTCATTTCTATGCGGAATACTCTAATCCTGTGATTCTCAACCAATGGGTTCTGAAAGGAAATGTAAGCATTTTAAAATCAGCAAGCTCCTATGCTGATCCATGATCAGATTTCTCAGCCCCAATCGTAGAATTAACCTATATAAACAGGTCTTGGGTCTGCAAATGCTTAGTGCAAAACTAGTGAGCACACAACTAATCGAAGAAGCCAAACCACAGATGCTTAATTTAAAATTCATTGGCACATCCAATCAGATTTGTGCAATAGGCATTGATTAGTGTAAACTTGCTTGATCATAGCCTGATATAGGATCTTGACTGACCTGGCATGGTAAAAATTGGGTCGTGGTTTAAAAAAGGTTGAGAACCACCACTCTAATCCCAGCATGACGACCTTAACCCCTACCCAGCCCTAACCTTGACCATAAGTAATCAAACAGTCACAAACTTTTATAAAATTGAGTTTCCCCTTTGTTTACCATTTTTTCAGTCCCCACAATGTCAAAATATGACATTTTTATCACTTTGTGGGGGCATTTGGTCTCCACAATGTAATGTATACCTGGGCCACACACACACACACACACACACCTATATCTTCGTGCCTATATCCTTGTGCCCTGTATAACTTTATATTCTGGCTCCAGGGAATCATCATTTATGGGTCATGTAAATGTGAACTAACAATATCTGAAAGGTTTGCTGATGTAAACCTGTTACAGCTTTCAGTTGGTCTCTTGGTATTTCTTGATTCCTTTTCCGCTTTATTGGGATGGTAGACAGTGTCGTCTTTCTCCATCTACAGCCAGTGCCTCTGGTGCGATGCATTTATACTACAGGCAGTGTAATTAAACAGACCAGTGGAGCTACTGATGCTAATTATGAAAGTTTTGGGGAGAAGATTTCTGAGAAGCAAGAAACTCATAGGTCCAGTTCTTGAAGGACCTGGTACAAGCTATTCTCTTCATCCCTCCTCCTTCCCATCTCCACCTTTCCTAGTTTATGGAGGTCCTACAGCCTGTTTCAGTGGACAGGTACAAACCCTCCAGTAAACACCTAGACAAATGTAAGGATGTTAATTACTTAAATGAAAAACAACTTGGACAGACAGTGGTGTAAATCCAGGCTGGTAATGGGTAGCAGATAGACGCCCACAGTGCCAGTGCTTGAGCCCGCTAAAGGGTTGCCGGGGCGACATCATCGCTCCGTGCCTGGCTGGCACTGGGATGTCGGCGGTCGGTCGGAGGCATAGCCTTTTGTCCGTTCTGTAGCCTTTGATTCATCAACCCCACGTTGCTTGTGACTCTCGAACAACAGAGCTGGTTATCTGTGTGGAAAAGCTATTAGAAAAATATCCTTGTTTTCATTTTCTGATTCAGGGAGGCCTGTGAACTGTAATTGGTGCGACGGTACATCGGTATGTTGGTCGCCGTGAAGGGCTTCCGGTAAATGCACTCTTAGGCCTGTTGTGTAGAAGCTTCTTATATGTTTGATATGTGTGTATATTTGATTTTGGTTTGCAGTTGATTGTAGGGAGCTGGTCATTTAGTTGAGGCTTCTGAACTCCTCGTTAGGGTAGAGAAGTAGAGGAGACTGGAATGTTCTATTGATGTCACCTACTAGTTACACAGTCAGTCGTCAACATGCGTTATGGACATTGTTCCGGTGGCTCTGGGAGGCTGCAGCTGGACCCAGGTTCTGGCTCCTCATTTTCTTCACATGCTGTGACGTGCAGATTTATGTTCAAGCTGCTCTTTATTCCCTAACCATGTGTGTCATTTTGCGTTAAATACCGCTCTCCTAACAGCATGTATATGTATTAGCAAACCGGCACAGCGGGCAGCCAGGTGAAATGTCCCGCTCCTGTTTATCCATCTAAGTATCTCAGGCAGCACCTACCTGCTCAACAGGGGAAGCCTCGGGCAAGCATGTATAATCTAGTGAGGACAGAACCGTGACGGATAACCGGTCCACCTGGAGAACCGCGGCGAGCAAAGTGAGAAACTCCCAGGATTCCCTGCGAGACCCACTTTTGAGCCCAGTTCATCTCGTTCTCTTTCAAATGCCTTTTTCCACAGCGCTGGTGTAGCAAAAGTTAGTGTTTTAGTTAATCACTGGTAAATATCAATGAGGGGATACAGGGATAGTGATAAGGATTAAGGACTGGACACTTATTTTTTAAATGTGTTATTAAATGCCAATCTGTGAAATAAGGAAATTTAAAATGCAAAGCGTGTCAGTTTAGAGATGTTAATATTCATTGTGTGCATGATTTCAATGTAACATAAAAAAAATTTTTTTCATTGGTGTCTAGTATAAAACAAATGGTTCACGTTTTATATTTTTATAGTTCAGTGCACATTAAAATGTTCTTTTATGTCAAACTAAAAATATAATTGCAGTCAGTAGCTACTTTTTTCAATATAAAAAACGAAGGGGAAAAAGCATGCATGTATTTTATGTTACTGTAAGATGTAGAATACTTGGCTTCTGCTTACAAACCTAAACTATAAAGCTCTGTTCTAATCTAAATCAATATTAAAGATCACATATAACGCAATATCATGGCGTGTCTGAGACGCCGGTTCTTAGCGAAGGCCGCTTAGCACCGCTGTGCTGTCATAGTGACTCAAGCCCCGCCCCCCCAGTCCCACACACTGCGTTGTGCTCTCGCTCCCACCGACCACTTTGAATGTCACTGTATCTGAGAGATGACTCATCAAGCTAATTAAACAGCTGAAGTATTTTTATTCAGTATTTATATGCATGGCACCTCGTGTGTCCTAAAGAGCATAGTAGAAATAGCCGGTCATGGGGTTACACTGTTTTTCGGGATACGATGTCATGGTCTACGCGTGAGATGCTTTAGGTCCAGCGTGATCGCGGTGTTGTTGTTTCTGTTGTATTTTTGAGTTGTCGTTTACTAAAGATAGTTAGAAGTTCTGGCTGAGAAAGGTGTATTGACTGACTATGCTAACCTGATTTTATCGGGGTATGTTGCTTGGTGGTTCCAGTTACGCTTTGTATGTAGAAGGTTCTAAGTTGAAGATCTCCATCTTTCCAGGTAGCAGCAGCTACCATAATCTGAGGATTGCTGGTTTGAGTTTTAGTTTCCCCTGTTGCCATATCCTTGAGCGGCATCTACTTCAAATGGATTTACTGTTTTTTACAGGTACGTGGGAATATTTGTGTGGGGGTCATTCAACCAGCCCAAACATGAACAACGCAGATGAGGTGCATTACACGGACAGGCATAGGGAGTTATGAGGCTATTATATGGCTTGGTGGAGATATCTTAGCCCAGCCTGAATGTCCTTAGCAACCAGTCATATTGCAGAGGAGAAGAAGCTGTTGGGACACCTGTTCCTCTGGTTTGTGAGGCTTAGGGGCCTGTGGTGGAGGTTAACTTGATGTGAGGACTTTCAGAGGTTAGAAAGTGTTGCGTACGAGGTGTGTTTGCTGGGCTTATTAGGCAATTTGGTGAGGATATGACTGTTTGAGGTGGTGAAACAGGGTTAGAAGATGTGTAGTTGTTTTGGAAGAGTGGTGCCAATATGTGAGGTGGTTTTATTTGTTTTGTTGTTTGTGACCGCCTGGATTCTCAGCCACATTCCGGGGGGGTCTTCACTCAGGTAGCATGCTTCAGTTTCCCTTAAATGTGTCTGCTTAGCCTCTTTGATGGTCTTTGCTAGTGCATGGCGGGCTGCCCAGTGCAGAGGCTCACCAACCGGATTAAAAGCTTTGTTATGGTCTGTGATTCTATCGCGGATTTCACTGCTGAAAGACAAGTCTTTGGTTTGGGAACAGGATCTGATAAGGCGCACAGATAAAGATGCATCAGCTGATTTAGCAGCTTACTGTGTGCATAGATATCAGTGCAGCCTTCTCTGAATGAGTCCGAGTCCAGAATCGTAAAGTGATCCTGCAGTGTCTTGTCCGTCTGCCTTTGGACAGTAAGCGGTTCTTCTGTTTTCTTATAGCAGAAATCACTTAAGAGCTATAGTCCAATGTACCAAGGTTCAGTTTGGTGGCTGCCCTGCACCTGGCCCTCCTGAGATTACTTTAGCAGCGGTCCAGCGTTGATGTCCCCCTTGGTGGGAATATCTATGTCTATTCTGGTGCCTGGGCAGTCAAGCCTTAAGATTGCAATGATAGAAATCCCCATCTGTGATTATTGCATTCCTCATGTTACCTAATCATATTGTGCAGATATTGTATTGCTTTGTCCTCATTAGCTGAGAGGGGGGTAATTATAATTCCATGGGTAAACAGGACATTATATTATTATACATTTAATGCACGAAGTATTCCAGAATGGGAGAAATCAGCTTAATGTTATTATCGTAATTCTGGAATTTACCTCTGATTCCATATACCCTCCCCTCTTTGACTGGGATTGTGGTCCCCCACCCACCAAGTCTTACTGGAGCCCTTGGCATTGCAGTCACGTCTCTATGTGCCGTATCCAGCCAGGAATCTGTGGGTTTAGCCTCGTTTCACAAGAGCGCATAATTGAACAGTTTGCTATGTAGATGAAGGTAGGTGAAGTGTGCGTAAGTGTTTGGTGCACTCGGGCAAATAGCTGAAGGCGGCAGACATGCAAACAGATTATAACCAGCCTCTGTCATGCATGCCTGAAATTTTCGCTCTTATCAGAGAGCCAGTGTGGCTCAAGGTTAAGGGTTAGGACAATGAGCTAGCAGTGTGCATCGGCAGGCGAGACTCTGTTGGTTTTGTGCCTCTTTACTTAACCACCAACAAGAAAAATAAGACCTTGTTTGTTTATTCATTTATTTATGTTTTTTATTTATCTATTTATTTATGTATGTTTGTTTCTGCGGGGTCTCCTCTGAATTCTCCTACCTTTGCATGCCTCAAGCGATCAAGGACATATTCTGCACGGTGCGGTTCACCATGCTGACCTTGCTACTGGCAGAAGCGCTGGCAAAATGGGCAGCGGTCCACATTGCCACACCTGCCGTCCCCGGGCTGAGTTTGTACTGAAGCGATGTCCTCTGTGGTGCTGCCCACCGGGTTTTTGTCGGCGGTGATGCTGAAGGGGTTGGCTGTAATAAAATCAGCAGCTCGCAAATAAATCAGCCGGGCTGTGCAGATGTTTTGGTGAAGATAAAGGCATCTGGCCGTCTCGGGGGAGAGTCATGTGACCTGACTTATTTGTAATGATTGCGTTTTGCGATGAACCTGTCCCCCCTGTTCTCTGCAAGATGTATAAACTGTTGTATTGTCTTGCTTTGCCCCATGTAGCTCAGATGTGAGATGTCATTCCATAATGTTCTTCCTAAAGCCCATATATTCCTGGATGATTAATCCCCATCGATTCAACCTTTACTCATCAGTCTTGAGTATATTTTTATACTCTTCTGTGAACTAACTTAAACCTGACCCCATACCTGTACACTCCAGAAAAAGGACTCCCCCTGTCACATACCACTAACACCATGGGTCTGTCCTTCCTTTTGACAGGAACATTTCCCCCATACCTCTCAGGGAATTAAATTTTTTTGTTTCCACGTTCCCTGCAGACTCACTCCACCCAATACGTATGCCACTAATGTCACTGCTGTAACCAGAAATTGTATTATTGCCGAAGACTGTAAATCAAGGAAAGGAAATGGAATGCAAAATGTATTAGTGTCAGGTTGATCGCATGGTTTGAGTTACATCATGCTTTATTCATTGTCATGATTCAGAGATCGCTGGTATTCTTAGAGAAGTTTGTAGAATTTTTAGAATTGTTCAGGATGTAGCCTAGACTCAGGAAATGTAGCAGAAAGTAATGGGTTATGGCTAAGTCTTCACCATTATTATGATCTTAACCAGTGAGGTTAAGAATATTGAGGACAGCTATGTTTATTAGACCACTAAAGGTAACTTGGGACACTAATTCTCTCTCAGCAGCTCAAATTCATCCTTCTTATGCAATGGGGAGCAGATCTTTGCCCCGAGGAATCAAACAAAAGTCAAAGAATGGAGTTTTCAAAGCCACCAGGCCAAAGTGCATACTTAAACAGAACATTCAACCAAGGTTAATGACTGAACTCTGCATTACTTCTGATGCCTGATGCCAGACAGGCATATTTGGATCAAGATCCTTGGTTCATCAGATGGAACTTCACCTTGCATCAACTGGGAGGGGGGAACTGTGAGAATTGAGAAGGTTCTTGATTTCTTGATGATGTGAGCAATACGTTTCACATGGAAGTGGGCAATCAGTGCTCTTGGCTGTGGTTTGAAAAGGAATAAATTGGATTCTATACATGACAGCTGGAGCTTTGGCTAATGTGTAAAGGAGGTCTGCAGAGAAGCCATTTTTAACTCTCAAAGGTACACAAAGTTCATTTAGCATCCTCCCTTTGTGCCAAAGAAGAGGCCTATGCAGTGTGCTTGAAGCCTGCAGCGTCATCAGGCAGTCGCAGCATCCCTGAGGAACGTAGAGGCCTTGTTCAGTTTTGACGATCTCTACTGCCTTTGCTGTGTTACTGGGAGAAGAAGAGACCCCCAGATTATACAGACCAATGGGAAAGAAAAACATTAGAATTTGCTTGTTGACGTATGAACACTTTCTGCGGCAGACTCTGTGTGTACGCCCGCAGATAATTCTAAGTACACTCGACAGACTTTGCTAAATTGATTGGAGGTGTAAGTCTATTCTAGAAGAAGCGGCTTCTTTCCAGCCAGCTGCTCTGTTTGAACTTCAAAGGTCAGTTTGCTTGACTCGATTATGCTCATCTCACTTGGGATTTCCGGCTCCTTTCCTCAAGGCCTTGGATAATGCACTGCGGTTTCAATCGTTTTTGCTGGGTGGGCTGTAGACCACACTTACATGACTTAAAAATATCCAGTCCTGCCATTTATTGTAGCAGCAAGAACCTTCGCAGCTTGGAGTCAGCTGCTCCCTGCATCTTCTCTGTCCTACCAGGAGGTGAACAAGCTAATGACAAACCAGCATTTTCCCCAGGCAGTACCATGTGACTCGAGTGCACCTGACACCTAGGACTTCTTCCCAATGAATTTTTAATTGACTCTTGATTGACACCTTAAACACTAGACAGGGTCACTTACTTGCTGAATAATTACATCAACGAAATAATAAAGAGCAAAGGATGAGGGAAAACTGAATAGACATGTATACATACATACAGCTCTGGAAAAAATAAGAGTGCAATCTGCATTTTTAAATCTTGGTCTAATCCTGGTTCTGCTGACAGAAGGCTACACTGTAAGGCAGGCTGCTTCCAGGCTCAGTTTCTAAGACATCAGTACACAAGAACGAGGGGAAACAAGAGACACTGGCAATGACAAAAAAACACCAAGTAGAGGGCTGAAGCAACTTTCTAATGCCAGAGATGACCATCAACTTATCTGGCAGTGCCTCATAAATGGAGGATGACCTCAAGTGACCTTCAAAAGGTTTGGGAAACATTAAGTGATATGAAGTGCACTGCTAAGACAATTCGTAACAGGCTCCTAGAAGCATGACTGAAGACCCATAAAGCAAGGAAGAAGCCCTTCATTAATGAGAACCAAGGAAGAGCCGGGCTGGATTTTGCAAAACAATGTATATTTTACACAGATGCATAAAA
The DNA here is from genome assembly GCA_026776725.1 of Gnathonemus echidnorhynchus. Taxonomy (NCBI): domain Eukaryota; kingdom Metazoa; phylum Chordata; class Actinopteri; order Osteoglossiformes; family Mormyridae; genus Gnathonemus; species Gnathonemus echidnorhynchus. The sequence goes on along the minus strand of JAODJU010000018.1, from coordinate 3,585,823 downwards.
ACCCATAAACTGGAGAGATGAGTGAAATTGAAAATCTTGCTGTGGTCTCCACATTTTACTCAGAGCTGTCTAAGCCCATGCCCTTGGTGAGCTGAGCTGAGCTGAACATGCTTAACCACCTTGGTTTTGGTGTGAGGAGTCACATCTTCCCACTGACTGCCGATACACATGCTGATGATTCTGTGGTCACTCACTGTACCCCTGGATTCTAGGTTTGACCCCTAAGCACCAGTACAGTCCAAAGTCCCACCACTGGTTCCCTCTTGTCACATCTTTGAAAGAAGGGGCGAGGTGGCAGGAGGTGCAGGGGCGAGGTGGCAGGAGGTGCAGGGGCGAGGTGGCAGGAGGTGCAGGGGCGAGGTGGCAGGAGGGTTGGGCATCACATTGATGGGATGCCCCAGATGGGTTCTGTGCCCATCTGTTTATGGTGTGTGTGACAGCAGAGGCTGTAACTGTGGTGAGCTTCCTTCCTGGACATGGATACAGATAACGCACTTCTACTGGCAAACATCACAGCAAACAATAAAGCTGAAAGCACTGAATGCAGTATGAAAACATGACTCCTTCCAGTTAGAAAGGGCTGATATCTGAGCTGTGTCAGGATTAGGTGAAAGTGCACGGTAAGTCTCGGGGCGTTGGGGGAGCGCTGTGTGGGGGCCGTGACTGGGATACGGAGGTGCAAGCGCAGCCAAGGAAAGCACCAGGTATGATGGGTTTACTGGGGAGACCTTCAAGCAGCAAGTCACTGACTGATGTTTTATCGGGCTGTCCATCCACATCTCTGTTGTTGTACGGCTGAGAACGTTAGTAGCCCCGTATTTAACGTTTCCAGCGACCTGCGGGATGTAAATTCACATGAGCAGGACAAGTGAGCAGCTATGCATGGTGAATGGTACATTATCATATAAGGTTATCACCGTAAGAAAAACAATGACTTAGTAATAATTTCAAAGATAAATGTGATATATTCAAATATGATATATTAATTTTATTTAAAAATGTATGAACATCAGTCAAAAAGGTCAAAATGGGGGATTCCCATCATGGGGGACCTGGAGCAGGGCAGAAGGCTGAGGAACATTCTGGATGAAATGCCCGTACATTGGACAGCACATGCACACATGCACTCAAATGCACAATTATCCACAATTAATTCAGAGACACTGATTAACCAAACTGCATGTGTAGGACCAGAATACGGAATGTGAGGAATCCTGTTGAGAATATTCTACAGGTTCTGTATATTTCAAAGGTTTAAAATGTCCTACTCGTTCCTAGCACCTCCTAAACGGTCAACAAACCCTTCACCTAATTGGCTGCGTTTACATTCCATCAGGCACTTTGCATCATTTACTGAGACACTGGCAGAAATCGCCATCTGGTTAATATGGCCGATTAGCTCCGTTCATCGGTATGAATTTACGAGCTGTGCGTTGTTTTGATATGACAGGACATCAGATTGCTGACTCGTGATGCTTTAGGGATAATAGCCATTAGAGTAACGAATTAAAGTGCTCATTAAGGGTGATAATAAGCAAAACAAAAATACAGCACTGAAAAATTAATTTGGGGAGATATGGGCTCTATCCTCATGTGGTGCAGGCTAGGTCAGACCCCTCCTGCTCTCTCCCCCCCCCGTATGGTTCTGATTTGTTACTGGAGGCTGGTGCTGTCAAGCCCAGATAAGCGGCAGATGGGGGCAATGGGAATGGTTTTGTAGTTGGGGATTTATGACCGGGGTCTGATGACAGGCTGATGGGAGAGAGCGAGACAGACTCTAAGGATGGGAACCCAACTGGCTACCAGCAGGACAATGGAGCAGATCCTCTGGGAAGAACACAGTGTCTCATCGTGTGTGTTCCTCTGCCATGGGAGAGTCTCAGGGGGCTGCATTTTCCAGAGGTGGCCGTCTGTACCTCCATGAAGACCAGTGAGATGTAGCGCCCTCAATCCAGCACTGAACATCCAAGCTTTCGGTGTGATTAATGGCCATAATTATTAAGGCTTGGCTAGCCATTGGTTGGTGTAAGAAAAAAAATATATCAAAGGAAAGTGTGAAATGAAGATTTCAGCCCATTTCCTGCTGTTTGTTTATGCTTAGAACTTGACCCCAGATTCCTTACGGCCACATTTCCTACCTATAACATGAAATATTTCTGTACTGTGCTGAAAGGAGAGAGGTTTTGATATTGAATTTTTTAATGTTCTTGCCCCCTCTTGTGGCTAGATAAGGTGAATCTCGGATCATAGGTACGGAGGAGGGAGCTGGATGGGAAGTTGCAGGACTGTTTAATGCAGGGGTGTCAAACTGCAGTCCTGGGGGGCCGGAGCCCCACACATTTTTGGGTTTCCCCTCATTTAACACACCTGATTCCACTCCTTGTGCTAATTACCACACAGCTCTTGAGCGGAATCATTTGTGATGGAACAGGGAAAGAACTAAGATACACAGGGCACCCCTGGTTTAATGCCTACAGCAGTGTTTCCCAGTCCGGTCCTCGGGGACCCATAGCCGGTCCACATTTTTGCTCCATCCCAGCTCCCTGCCTGTGGGCTGTCTGTGTGTCCCCGAGGACCGGGCTTGGAAACACTGACCTATAGGGATGCAGCTTCAGTGACATGGACATGGTGAGCTTATGTCTTTAACTGAATTATTAATATTTCTGAATTAATGCTTCAAATGACAGTTAATAAATACGCCCTGATCCGTGATGTACCTTATTTTATCTGTAATTGTTGATTTGTTGTGGGTTATATTTGTAAAAATATTTCAAGATTTATTAGATTGGCCCTGGTATGTGCTAAATAGCCTAAAACAAATGAAAATACAGCTAATTGTTATGATTCATATATCTTTTAATTGAAATGTATTTTTGCATTTTAACATATAAAAACATATTGTATAACCTTTAAGCATTGCTTTTAAATAGTGGATGAATTGTGATCGCCAGGTTCCCATGGCAACAGTATACTTTCAGGGATACCAGACAAACCCCACAAAGAATTATTATAGCTGACCAGTAAAATGAAAGGGGGTGGCTGTCGTCTCTTGGCAGTCTGTGAAAAATGTTTCCTTCCTCTCAGCGCGGTTTCGCCCGTTTTTATGGTTTTTCCTTAAGCGTGATGGCTCACATTTTCAATCAGCTGTATGTAGCTGATGATGTCATACAGAGTGATGTTATTTAGCTGATGTCATACAGAATGATGTCATTTAGCTTTTGATGCCGTACACAGTGACCTACAAAACTGTGATAAGGATGCCTGGTAACAGTACTGTGACAGTGATAGCAGGTGATGTGATGTGCCAGCGCTACCAGGAAAGGTGTTTCTATGACCTGAGACAGAATTGCCAGCCCACAGAGCGAATATCAGCTAAGAAAAAAAACAGACTGATAGAGTCAAAACAGAACTATATCATGTTTTCAGGAAGAAAAATAAAACTTTGGGTGGCAGAGTAGCATCACACCTCCAGGATTATGGGTTTGATTCATTCCCCATGCTTGTGTGTGTGGAGTTTGAGGTTCTCTTCCTGCTTTTTGTGTGTATTTAAACTCTCTACTTCGGTTCCACCTTCAGTCCATAAACATTTAGCAGTTACAGGAACTAGTGCCCTTACGTTGTCTTTGTGTGTGATTCTGTGTGTGTGCCCTGTGATGGACTGGCATCCCGTCCAAGGTGTGCCCTGTGCTCTCTGGGAATGACCCATCACGACCTTGTACTGGAAAAGCAGTGTGGGAAATGGATGAGAAGGAAGAGGAGACACAGTATTAATGTTAAAGATGACTTCAGATGCAGGGTGACGTCAGTTTACCCATCAGCCGTCGGGCTTTGTTTTGGAGTGACACGATTGGCGGTAACGGGATGATGTAACATAACAGTGAATTCCCAGCTGTAGGAGGAAAAAAGCCCTTGGCTGCACGTGAGTCACCAGCGCAGCCCATAGACCTGCCCCCCCATGCATTGCGTGGGGGGTGTGAAGCTTACTATCCTTTTATCTGCCTACGTTTTGGAATATAGGATAAGAAGAGTGTGTGCTATGGATTCCACTTTGATCTCTGATCCATTGATGGCTATTTGAGGAAGGTCTTAGGTTTTTGCCACTGTTTAGCTGTTTAAATCGGTTTGGATGCACGCTGGTTTTGGTGTGGATCCAACATCCTACAGGGTTCCCGTGTCCCTGTCTTGGTTACCTGGTTGGGTGGTAGATGGCAGGATTAATCCATTAAGGCAGAGCAGGATCAGATAAATGGATTCTCCCAAAGAGAATTAGATCAAATCGGAAGGTGTGAGATTACAGCTCCTCTTGTTCTTTTCTCTCTCTTTTTCAGAGCATTTCGAATGAAAATCATCCCGGGTGATTTATTTTAAATTTGCCTCTGTAAATGATGCCTCCTTTGGGATAAGTATGAGTAGGGTGCGCTCTTTTACCAAATAAAGTTTTTCAAGTTGCACTGTCTGCGATGGGCTGGCCCCCTGTCCAGGGTTGTTCCCCGCCTCGTGCCCGTTGCTTCCGGGATAGGCTCCGGACCCCCCGCGACCCAGTAGGATAAGCGGCTTGGAAGATGGATGGATGGAAGTTGCACTGTAAAAAATAAACAAAACATTTTAAACATTTTTGATGCTTCAAAATCAATATGTCATTTGTATTTTTCTATGGTTTTTTTAAACAAAATTGTGGACTTTAAAGCACCTGAAATGGTGATTTTATTGTGAAATAATGAGCCGTGAAGTACTATCATTTTTTAATAATGAGAATACATTGTTTTACGGTGGGGAAAAACCTCTAGAATCCTAAATGTTTTGCTGAGGGGCGGCATGGTGGTGCAGCGGTTTGCACTGTTGCCTCACACCTCTGAGATCCGGGTTTGAGTCTCCGCCATGGTTCCGTGTGGAGTTTCCATGATCTCCCCGTGTCTTTGTGGGGCTTCCTCCAGGTACTGCAGTTTCCCCCCCACAGTCCAAAAACGTACTGAGGCTACTTGGAGTTTCCTAATTGCCCATAGACATGCATGGTGTGTGTGTGCCCTGTGATGGGTTGTTCCCTGCCTTGTCCCCCAGCCTCCAGGATAGGCTCCGACCTTGAATAGGATATGTGGTTTCAGAAAATGGATGGATGGATGGTTGTTTTGATGAATGGGAATTATCAGGATCTTGTTATGATAGTATTTTGCCACAAGATGGTACCACTGAGTAGTGTACGATGGTATTTTATGCTGCTTCTCACACATTCTGTGTACTAAAGCTTTACTAAATGCTTTGATTGTAACATGCAAGTTTCCCTTCACAAAATCAACAATGATTTAAAAAATTATTTAAAAAGATACACATAGATTGATTTTATGTATTATCATTTTCGGTCCCTTGCAAACTGTAATTGTGATGTGTGATGGAATCAGTCTTGGGACCAGTGCAGGGTCTGGGAGAAGCTGAACAGGAAGCCCAGAGCACATGGCAGAGGTCAGAGGTCACCAGTCCTGGACAACAGGAGCAAACCGGCAGACCTAGAGGAATCCCTCACGATACAAAGAGTGCATGCAAGCTCCACACACACACACACACACACACACACACACACACACACACACACACACACAGAAAGACAGACACACGCACACACAGTGAGGGATTTGAACCCCTCAACCTTGGAATCACACACGACTAGCAATTGTTCAAATGGCACTGTTCAGCATAAATGCATGTCTTTGGCCTGTGGGAGGTGAGTGGGGAACCTGGGGGAAGCCTGCTCAACACAGAGCAAGCAAACTCAACACACAAGGAGCGAGTAAACTCAACACACAAGGAGCGAGTAAACTCAACACACACGGAGCGAGGTTTGGGCCGAGGGAGCCCACTTCTCATCCTTGGTAGCGATAAACTCTAATACCTTGATTTGCGTCTGTGGACCCTAAAGCCACAGAAGACAGGTCCTGCCAGGATACTAGATTCCTCCAGCCTACAGGTCAAAGTCAAATTATGGTATAATCTTCAGCAGTATGAACCCTCGTCATATGGTGAGATCGTTAGTCATAGTGCAAGAAACAGTGATAAATAGAATGTAAATATGAGCATGAAAGATATTTAACAATCTGATTTTAAACACACCATAGTGAGACATGGACACAAGACAGAGAGAAAGATACGATCAAAAACACAGTTAAAAAATAGTTAAAAAAAATACAATTGTGCAAATGGGCAATGAATTGTTAAAGTACTCTGTGCCATCAGTATTAAATACCCCCGTCCGCGTTTGGTGCAGTGCCAACAGGGTGGGCGAAGAGGTCCTCCAGCACCCTCGAGTGGCCCTTATTATTTATGCATAGGACCGATCAGCAAGTGGGCCTCTCAGGTCTGCGTTAACAGCTGCCACCGAGACGGATAATTACCCACAAAAAAAAAAAATGGTTGCCATGGTTCGAGCACATAGTGTCATCTGTAGCGCGTGGAGGGTCCTGGCCGGGGAGGTGAATTTTTGATTTATAGGGTAGTTCAGGAAACCTTATTAATATTCATGAGAGAAGTGCTACCTGATTGGCCGGGGAATGCAAGGTGTGGCTGTTGAAAACTAAGACTAATGCTGTAATTAATTTGTAATGAATAAAACTCATTATACTCGTGTACACTTGTAATAGTAGTCTCATTATTTAATAGCCACACCTGGTATAAGTGGTTAGCTGGTTTGGTTAAGGTGTGAGAGAAGTGCTACATTTGACATTTGCATTTAAGGACACAATATGTATTTGCATAAATACATCATGACACCATTTAATGAAGTAATGCTACTCTACATAATATATCTTACCGCCATCAGCTGAACTTTTGATAGCAAAAGGTTGTCAGAAGTTTAGGTCGCACATGTCGATGGGATCATGTTCACCGGCCAATCAGTAAGCGTGTCTCTCAAGAATATTAATGAAAATTCGCACCCGAGAGACACCTGGCGCTGCTCCTGGGTAGGTACCAGCCCGCGGTAGGTACCTTCAGGTCCCACCATGGAGATGCAGGCCTCATAATGGCTCTATCTTTGTGTTTGTAATGTGTCCCATACTGTGTCTCCAGGATTGCATGGGGGAGCAGTTTGTTCACATACTGAAACGATGGCGAGGGGGGCAGACAGCTTCAGATCCTAAACCAGCTGCGGGGTATCCTCTGTCAATAATGCCGAGATAGCAAATCACTCATATACAGTCTATGTGTAATGCCAGGACGGCCACACGGTGGCAGCACTGCGCTCTCTAACATCTGCCCTGTGAGTGTGAGGAGTTTGCTGTTCTCCATCAAGTTTCAAAGTTTTGTCACATACACAGTTATATGTGTAGTGACAGTATAGTATAGTATAGATAGTATAGTGTGCAGTGAAGTTCACAATTGCCTAGCTCCAGACCGTGAAAAGAGGACATGAGTTTAAGAGACAAGACATAAAATATTAAAAAACATCCGATAATCTTAGATTAAATAAAATAAATAAAGGACTGTCCCTGACTTACAACCTATGAGACTTACAATGAATCACATGTATCACTGAAATTTCAAAAATATATTAAATAAATTGCATATAAAAATACATTTTGGGCAGCTGTATGCCTGGCAGCTACTTGTGCAATATACGTTCCGCAGAAAAGTAGTTAGACGATCGGTCCCAACTTCACATACATCTACCATCTCCCCGTGGAATTGGTGCCTGTAAATTTCCCATCGTGTGTCAGTGTGTGTCCTGTGAAGCCGTGGAATTGGTGCCTGTGAATTTCCCATCTTGCATCGGAGTGTGTCCTGTGAAGCCGTGGAACTGGTGCCTGTAAATTTCCCATCGTGCATCAGTGTGTGTCCTGTGAAGCTGTGGAATTGGTGCCTGTGAATTTCCCATCTTGCATCGGAGTGTGTCCTGTGAAGCCGTGGAATTGGTGCCTGTAAATTTCCCATCGTGCATCAGTGTGTGTCCTGTGAAGCCGTGGAATTGGTGCCTGTGAATTTCCCATCTTGCATCAGTGTGTGTCCTGTGAAGCTGTGGAATTGGTGCCTGTAAATTTCCCATCGTGCATCAGTGTGTGTCCTGTGAAGGAGGCGCTCTGTTCTTCGGGATTCCTGTGAGTTTGTGCCTTGGGCTTTCGGGTAAACTGTTATTGGTAAGAGGTCAGAGGATGGATGGATGAGATAAAGTTAAAGGTCTGCTTTGGGACGTGACTTCATGTGTGATATTATACACTGTGAAACACCAGGACATCTATAATCGAATATGGTTTGAAGAGGGTTTGCAGAAGGCGAGTGTGGAATGAGTGACTGAGAAAATGTTCGCTCATGCTCAGGAACGCTGGTGTTGGTGCATGCCAACATTACCCCCCCAGCCATGCCCCTGGGGGGGTAATTAGGCCTTTGTTGCCATGGTTTTATTAGAGACCTGTCCTCTGCTCATGGATTGTGTTGTTGAATGGTAGCTGTGTGATCTGAGCTGGGCCACTGCGGGGGGGGCGGGCAGGGTGCTGAGGCATTACCAGGTTAATAGTGATGGATCCCTGTGCCGGAACCTTCCATGGGAAATGCAGAGACAGCACATCACTGCAGTATAAAACACTGCTAAACTGAATACAGACTTCCATAACATGCCGGGAAATCTTCAAAGATTTATACTTAGAATTTTTAAATCAGCTTTGGAGAATTAAATACTGCATTAGAAGATTATGGCATCATACACTTGGGGGAAAATGAATATAAAATACACAAGAATGAATATGTAATATGTTTTAATGACCATTGCAGATATTGCTCAAAAAAGTGTAAGATGTGTCCACCAGCTGTCGCTGTCTGTTTCCCTTGTGGCGAGATCTTTGCACATTGGCTGTAAACTTGAACTTTAGTACCATGTTCTACTGGAGGATCATGTCTGATCCAGAAGATCAGTGTGGCATTAATAAGCAGCAGGATAAAGAAGGGGTGATGTCAGGACTGGAGGCGAAGCAGATGTGGGTTTTGAGGTGAAGGACAGCCATATGGTGTCCTCTGATGATAAGCATGCGTCATCCAGGGCGGCTCTGTGGTCCTGGACAGCTGGACAGCAGTCTGTCACCATGTCCTACTCTCATGGAGGAGACGCTTTCAGGGCTCTGCTTATTCAGTCCAGAAGCACCTCCCAGTAGAAGGAGAATGACAGAGGGCAGTGGCGGATGGTGATTTTAATAAGGCAGAAGCACCGTGTGGACAGTTGGCAATATGAAATGTATATATTTTTTTAAATTATGTTAGTAGGTTAGCTACTTATATGTAAATTCTGGCTTCCTTTAAAATGATTTCTTTAGAATGAAGTCAACAACATTAGCTGTCATATTACTGCAAAACCTCTTGCACAGCTTGAACACACACAGCTTAGTTAGCTAGCTAACTACCAAACTAGTCTACTAAGAATCACTGAACTCCGAAATCATGTAATCAGAGCATCTCCAATAATCTTATGTGTATTCTCCATTTAGACAAAGAGTAGAATTTCCTATACACTTCCACTGAAGCAATGCGCCAATGGGTGTCTGTGGGCTGTATTTATTCTGGTTCCGAAGGCGAAATTAACATATATACTGTTAGAAACAAATTCCGTGAAATGATGAGTGTTGTGGTTCAATTAGTAAGATAGATTGCAATTTTAATCACAAATAAAATTAATCTGCATTGATACATTTACTAATTCAGTTATTCAAGGCAATTTTATGGGGGTAGCTGGGCTTCCTGTGTAGTCGTAGAACAGTTGTTTGTGGCAGAGGGAAATAATGTATGTGTTATAGTAGGTTTACCTGCAGACAGTTTTTCATTTCTTTTGGTACCTTCACCCAGCATTTCAGCGTTTCCTGCGATCGGAACTACAGCGACTGCCCAAAGTTGTGAAGGCACAGTGTGCTTTTATTCTGCCAATGGAGGGCGCTATACCTGCCCACAGTGATGTTTGTTCCTCAATATCCTACCAAATGATCATGCCGGTCTCGCGTCCATGGAGTTACTCTCCTTCTGCTACGGGGCATGTGGAGTGGCAGTCATGACAAAGTTATGCAGCTATATTGGGCTGTAAGTTCCCAGCGTGGCTGTGTGTGTGTGTGTGTGTGTGTGTGGCCATGCCCAAGGAGGCCATGTGATGACTGACACCATATCACTTCTCACTCATCCTCTCACTGGTGCACTGGAGATGACGCATGAAGAACAGCCATAGCCCTCTCACTGTGGAGGAGATCAGCTCGCAGTGCAATACCAAGCCCCCGTCATTCATAGTGTCTGTTCCTCAGGCCACCAGACCTGAAGGGGAGGTTCGTAGGGGGGTGTTCAGGGCCCCGGTCCAGCTGGACACCCCCAGGCGTGCCTCTGGAGGGTGACTGCTAAAGCCCACCACCAGAGCTGCTCTCTCACACAGATGATGAGGGAGGGGGGATTGCCTGCTTTGGGGATTCCAGCTATTGACCTCATTCCAAAGGCCTCTGGCACAGCGATTAAGCACTTCCTTCAGGAATCTAGTATGTGTCCCGGAATCATGACCTTGGTCCTGCTCCAGGTGACGTTGTGCTCACTGGAAGCTAATAATACCACTGCCATTAGCGTAGCATGGGGCTCCCTCTCGAGTCTCCCCCCCCCACTCAATCCCGGTCGCTATGCGGGGGATCGGCCGGCTCTGTGACACCTGTATGCTCAGATCTTTCAAACTGCCCCACGACACCTTATTCCAACACGTCCCACTGAGCTGAAAGGCGTCCCACCCTCGCTGGGGACTGCGTGCTCTATGACGGCTGTATGGCAACCGAGATGTCACGCATACTGGATTTACTGGGGGTGGCACGATGACTCTCACACCACCAGGGTTGGGGGTTCGAATCCCATGCTCTCCCCGTGTCATGCAGGTTTCCTCTGGGTTCTCTGGTTCCCTGTTGCAGTCCAAACATATGCAGTTAGGCTGACTGGCACCTCGAAATTGGCCCATAGTGTGTGGTTGATTGTGTGTGTTTATGTGCCCTGTGGTGGGCAGACCTCCTGTGCAGCGTGTACCCCTAACTTGTACCATATGCTCCACCCACCCCCTAAAACTCAGACTAAAATGAGTGGTTAGATCAGTGTTTCTTAACCCAGTCCTCGGCGAACCCCAGACAGTCCATGTTTTAGCTTCCTCTCAGCTCCCAGCGCACCTG
>JAODJU010000018.1:3553042-3565641 GCA_026776725.1 Gnathonemus echidnorhynchus | reverse complement strand
TATTCACACACGTTGCGACATTGGTATATGGGGTAGTATCTGGTGGTAACACTCCTGCACTGACTTGCCTTTCTCCCTCATCCACTCAGTGACCTCGCTGATCAATGGAGTGCATCTTCATGTTTTTACAAATGAATTTGACATACACATCAGTGTAATGCTGGATGACCACATTCTATGCATGGCTGTCTAGACAGCATTATTATCCAGTATGAAACTGGTCAGTGTCTTGACAATGCACACTTATGTGGTTTCTGAAGCCTCATTCGTCCCATCAGTATTAATGCTTTGTGGTTCTTCTGAGCTGGGGACGTAGGTATTTTTGTGGTTTATGAATGGATGGGGAACAGTGGCTTCCAAGCCTCCAGAGACAGAGCTGTCTGATGTTGTGGAACGTAACGTCCTTGATGGAGTTTCGGGTTTGACGTTTGGGGGGTTGGAGGGACCAATTCAGATGTACAGCGAGCCTCCCTTATGGGATGTCCATAGTCCAACTGTAAGAGATTATCAGCCACTGAGATCATCCTCAGCGTCCTCCTGCTGCCCCAGTCGAAGTGGGAGGCTGTTTCGGGCTATTTAATGTCCTTCTGCTGAGTATCACACATGCACTGGGGGTGGTGGCCGATTGGAGATGGTGGCTGTGACACAGAGCGACACCCCCCCCGACGGATGTGCTGTACCGAGACATGGTGGCCCATGAGGTGGCCTTGGCGGGGACAGTGGCCAGACACCACATAAGGGGGCCCCCCCTGCTCTTCACTGTCCTTCACGGGCCATTTACTATCCTGATGAGAGGCCGCCCCAGCCCTGTCCCACGCCCCGCCAGGACAGACGGGGGCTGCTGTGAAAAATAAACCACCTTCCTGATGTCAGCTTTGGGGGGGGGCGGGTGTTGTTGGCAGGGCTCACTCAGCTGCCCCCACCAGTTGCCCTCATTAATGCAGCATGTGCTGGACGCTCTCTGGAGAGCCCTGGGGCACTTAGAGAGGACCAGAGGAGCTCCAAGGTCTAAACCCATAAGGCAGAGCTTTTATTGTGCTCCGGAGGGCTTTCAGGCTCCCAATTAAGTGGCTGATTGTCTGGTAGCTTTTGTTCCAGCGCACTGTGCTGGACTGCTTAAAAGACTCTGTATGACGTATAATACTGCACTGCTGTTAGAGCAAACATAGACTATATATACACTACCATTCAAAAGTTTAGGGTCACTAAGAAATTTCCTTGTTTTCCATGAAAACATACACAAAATGAGTTTGAATAGGAAATATGGCTAAATAAATAGGAAATAGCCTTTGACGGAGTTAGAAATAATCATTTTTAAATTCAGATAATAATTGCGCTCTTCGAACTTTGCTTTGGTCAAAGAGTCCTCCATTTTCAGCAATCACTGCCTTGTAGACCTTGGGCATTCTAGATGTCAGTTTGTTGAGTTAATCTGATGAGATTTCACCACATGCTTCCTGAAGCATCTCCCACAAGTTGGATTGGCTTAATGGGCACTTCTTACGTACCATTCAGTCAAGCTACTCCCATAACATCTCAATAGAGTTGGGATCTGGTGACTGTGCTGGCCACTCCATTATACACAGATTACCAGCTGATTGCTTCTTCCCTAAATAGTTCTTGCACAGATTGAAGCTGTGTTTAGGTCATTGTCCTGTTGTAGAAAATTTGTTGTTGAAATTGGCTCCAATTAAGCATCATATACAGGGCATGTGATGGCGTTGCAAAATGGAGTGACAGCCTTCCTTCTTCAAGATCCCTTTCACCATCTCCCACAAATCTCCCACTTTACCATCACCAAAGCCGCCCCAGACCATCACATTGCCTCCACCATGCTTGACAGATCGTTAAGCACTCCTCCAGCATCCTTTCATTTGATCTGCATCTCACAAACATTCTTCTTTGTCATCTGAACAAACTTAGAATTTGTCTATCCATAGCACTTTTTTCTTCCTCTCTCCAGTGTCTGTGTTCATTTGTCCATCTCAGTCTTTCTTTTTATTGACTGTTCTGAGGTACGTCTTTTTCTTAGCAATTCTGCCTATAAGGCCGGCATCCTGGAGTTGCCTCTTCACTGTTGACGTTGAGACTGGTCTTTTGCGGGTGCTACTTAATGAAGCTGCCAGTTAAAGACCTATGAGGTGATGGTTTTACAAACGACACTCTCTAATGCATTTATCCTCTGCCTCAGTTGTACACTGGAGCCTCCCTCTCCTCTTTCTATTGTGGTTAGAGCCAGTTTGCGCTGCCTGGTGAAGGGAGTCGTACACAGCTTTATACGAGATCTTCAGCTTCCTGGCAATTTCTCACATGAAATATCCGTAATTTCTCAGAACAAGAATATAGTTTCAGTAGAAAGTTCTTTCTTCCTGACCATTTTGAGCTTGTAATCAAACCCACAATTGCTGATGCTCCAGACACTCAACTAGCCCAAAGAAGGCCAGTTTTATTGCTTCTTTAATCAGCACAACAATTTTCACCTGTGCTAACAGAATTGCAAAATCGATTTTCTAATGATCCATTAACCTTTTAAAATGATAAACTTGCATTAGCAAACACAACATTCAACATTCCACTGGAACACAGGACTAATTGTTGCTGATAATGGGCCTCTGTACACCTATGTTTTTATTCCATTAAAAAACAGCCGTTTCCAGTTATGATAGTTATTTACAACATTAACAATGTCTACATAGTATTTCTGATCAATCTGATGTTATTTTAATGGACAAAAAAACTGTTTTTTCAGAAGCATGGACATTTCTAAGTGACCCCAGACTTGAACGATACTGTAGATTAGACTGTACTCTATGATGTCATACATTCCATTTTTATAATGATCCTTGAGTTTATAGTATGATACTATACCTACACAGTTTGATCCTTGAGTACAGTGATCCCCGCTATGTTGTAGTTCAGCTCTCGCACCCCCGCTATATCGCAGTTCTCTGCGTATCGTGTACCTTGCTTGTGGTACAATAGTTGGGAGCAAACTTTTTGTGAACTTTTCGTTTTATTTTAAGCCCTACGATGGCTCCCAAGCGTCCTGCATCTTCTAAACCTTCTGGCAGAAGTGAGCCTAAGAGCCAGAGGAAGACCTTGACCATTCAGGAGAAGGTAAAACTCCTGGATATGCTTCAGGAAGGAAAGCGTTGTGTGGGCATCGCTCACCATTACATATACAGAGAGAGACATAGCCGAGTATGTATGTATGTATGTATGTATATATATATATATATCCATTACATATTATTATTATTATTATTATTATTATTATGTTACTCATATCCTTAGCCTGACATCCACATATCATATGTGTTTACAAAGTGTGTTTTAATAAGTTTACATGTGTTTAAAGCATGTGGGAGGGGTATTTTAAGGCTTAAACTATAAAAATGTTTATATGGTCTTTCTATATCGCGGATTTTTACCTATTGCTGATGGGTCTGTAACGTAAGTTCTGCGATAGGTGGGGGATCATTGTATATAGTGTGATACTATACCTACAGCAGTTTGGTCCTTGAGTATATAGTGTGATACTATACCTACAACAGTTTGGTCCTTGAGTATATAGTGTGATACTATACCTACAACAGTTTGGTCCTTGAGTATATAGCGTGGTACTATACTTACAGCAGTTTGGTCCTTGAGTACATAGTGTTGTGGTATACCTACAGCAGTTTGGTCTTTGAGTATATAGTATAGCACCTACAGCATTATGGTTTTTAAGTATTTAGTACAGTGTATAGGATACCATTCTATTAAAGCAGAACTTATTTAGGAGTTTACAGTACTAATTCTTAAATTTAAAATTAGGACACACTTTTCCTTTTTCAGTTATTTGTAAGATTAACATCACTTGCTTTAGTTAGCATTCTCACACGGAGTTTCACCAGTGGGCACCTCTTAGCTTCCGGAAGCCTTCCTGAGGAGTGAGCCATGCTCCAGTCCTCTTTGGCATGTCCGTTTTCGCCTTTTGATGTAGGTGTGCTACTCCAGGATAATGGCTTCTTTGCTTACTGACACATCACTGCCATAGCCTGCCTTTCACCACGATGGCTGCCAAGGACTGTGAAGATTTATCGGAAGACGCCACGTCGGAAAACAGATCCCGTAAAAAAGCCGAAGTTTCCATCAAGCCGTCGTCGCGGTGTGCCGACCGGCCGCGTCTCCGAGGCAGTTTTGGCGGGTGTAAAAATAGCAGATATGTTCTGGTAACGGCAGAAGCTGCCAGAATTCTGGCATGCAGGGCCCACAAAGTTTCTGTGCTCTGAGTGCATCTTCCTGCCAGAAACATCATGTTTTCATTATTTAAAAGTGCAGCTCTTTTAAAGCCAGGAAGGGAATCTCAAAATCCACCTCTGGACACAGACAGGCAACTAAAGCCACTGTAATATAAAAAGCACACTGGCCTGTCTTTGCGTTCCAGCTTTCATATACGGTGAAGAACGGCTTTGTATATTATCCCTGTGCCATAAGCTGGGCGCTGTTCCCGTTTCTGCACTTGTGTAGAGGTTTTTTTGCATTTCTGATGCTTTTCTGGTTTAATATCCCAAAAAAATAATCCCTGAAAATGTCATTAATTTTCTTTTTCAAGAAAAGCTTTTCTTTTTCTTTTTGTGAATTTATGTAATCTTTTTCAGTTTCATGAGTATAGGATTAGGACTAGTTTCATTAAAGTCAGAACTGAGAGGAGGTTGCTTTGTGTGTCACAGTGTTTGTGCATGTGTCTATGTGAGAACAATAGGGGTGTCAGTGAAGAGGTCACTCAGGGCCTTAGATTCCGTCCCTGTGAGATGTGATAGGCTACTATCATCCACATCCTACCCCACAACTCCACATCACGCCCAACCCGCTGCTAGAATCCACTTATTGCCTTCTAATTTAAAGGCTTTTAGCTTTAATTGTCCCCATGATTCCAAGCAACACAAATTAGGGGCAAATCACTGGATGTGTCACAGCACATTAGAATGAGTGCGTCTAAGCACGAGGCAGAATGAATCACAAAGTGGTTCAAATCAAGCAAGTTTGGGATTGGGTGGGGCTGGTAAATGCGCTGATATCTCTGGTCACAGAGGGTCAATTTAGTGGGCTCCTGTTTTTATTCTTATCGGCACCTTTAAAGGTGAGGATGGGATCGGGGGGGGGGGGGGGTCAGTGGTGGCCAGCTTGTCAAAGAAGCTCAGCTCATCTTGGTGACCATAATCATTGCATTTTGTGCTATATGCACTCTATGCCTGCATAAGAGTGTAGTCGTGATGCCGTAAGGTTTCCAGAAAGGCTGAATTCAGAATGACCTCTCGTCTTTTTTTTTAATACCTCGGCATGTCATTTGATTTTTATTCTTGATCTTGATTTCATGTGATCGTGTTTCAAATGGATCAGATTGTGTATTTTATTTTTCTTGGTGTCTGACGCTCTGACATGGTGATGTGCCTGATTGTGTTCTCCGTGTGGCCTGTCCCTCCCCGTGCCTTTAATTGGCCTCACAGTTTGCCTATAGTTAGGTTGTGCTATTTCCATCTTGATGGAAAGGGTGTGACGGCCTGACAGTGGCGCATTGGCTAGAAAGGCGTCTGGCGTGGAGCGTAAACCTCCAGTCTGAGTAAACCCTGATCCGCCTAATCCGGCCTCTGCTGTCGTTGCTGAACTTGTCCCCCCCTGCATGCCAATCAGGTCGGAAGGACATAAATAACCATTCTAACTGTGCTGTGAGCATGTTGCTCTCAGCATCTTCCCAGTGGGGCCACTGGATACCATTAAGTCCCGCGTCTGACACCTTTCAGATGCCTCCTAATTCCTGTCCATTTGCCTTGAGTCATGACTCTGGCCACATCAAAGTAAATTCTGTTTCATATTTTTATTAATATTTATTTTTTCCCCCGCTAGTCCATCTATCCATTTTCAGTGTGGGAACTGGGAAATATATATATATATTTTTTATTACAGAAACTTAAACGTAATATCTGTGTGAATAAGAGAAACATGAAACTATTTCTTTGTGACTCAAAGAGGACAGTGTGGAGTCGCGTATTGTGGCGCTTCTAAGGAGGTAATACAGGCACAGAAGTCATACAGTGACTATTTAAGAGCTTCCTAGTGTTTGTGACAAACGGAGACTCCACAACCATCTACCAGCTAAGAGGTTGGGAGATGATGGAGCTTCTCTTATGATGGACACTCAGTTAATATTATTTTCATTTACATTGTCAATATTGTAAACAAAAAATATATTTGTAATTTGGTTTACACTTCAGAAATTGTCTGTAATTGACAAGGAGGCCATTGGTGACGATTGGTGTCTGACCCCATGCTGGGTAGGATTACTGAGGACTGTCAGTCACTGCCTGCTTTAGCCAGTGGAACTGCAGGGTTAAGGGAACCAGTGGCACATTAATCCTACCCAGAGTGGGTTTAGGTTCCTGATTAACCACACCCCAGCTGTATGCATTGTTGTTGAATTCTGGTTGAGGATGTAGACCAGCATTCAGTTCAGTGGCCTCTAGCCTTGGGCTTGAAGACATCCTTATAACCCTAAGCTGATTAAGCAGTTAGAAGATGGATGGCTGGATGGACTTAGACTAAACTGATAAAAAAATGTTCGAGGCTATGCATGAAGATTGATAAAAAAAAGTAATGTTTGAGGCTATTTGCATTGTGCTCTAATAGCTATGAAAAAAGCTTTTTTTTTAATAACCCCAGGAACAAGGTTCATTATTAGATCGCAATTCCTCTGCGGAGCCTTAAAAGGAAAATGCTCACCAGGGATGTCTGAGAAGGAGACAGCATTCAAACTCGCCCGAGGAGCACCTCATCTAGGTTCTAATGACTTTTCGAGCAGTTAATTTCCTTATTCTGTTCAGTGACCGATACAGCATACAGATTTGAGGTTATATGTGAAGCACCACGGTGCTGCCACGGGAATTGGAAAGCGTGGAGACGGAACTTCCCGTACCACGACCCAGACAGCCTCAGCAGCCTCTCAAAGAAATGTCACGTGGGTGAAGCTGGTCTTTGTCCCCGTGTCGGAAATCCCAGGGGTCAGGCAAGGCAGGGCTCTCGTGTCATGTTACCGTTGCCGTGATTGTGTTTTTAACAAGGAGCGGCCCTCAGATGGGGCGACCGTCTGGTTTGCCTTCCAAGAACCACGGCTCGTTGAAAATGTAAAATCTGGGAAAAGTGCCAGCATGTTGTGTATAAATGACTTATTAGAGTAAACACAAACATTGAAGCGTTAGAAATAGAGCAGCCGATGGTAATCATGTAAAAGCAGCCAAGGACAGCTCTGCTCATGTAACGGTGGATGTGAACCAAACTGAAACACTGCGTATTCTCCTTCCACAGCACCTTAGATGATGAGAGCAGCACCTTGCGGCAGCAGAAGCTGGACAGACAGGTAGGTGGGCAGACAGGGTGGAAAGAGTGAACGGCGCAGAACCCATGGGCTGCCACTGGCTCCTGTCATCCTCTGCGGCCTGGCAGAATGAGTGGGTCTTCATTGGTCCAGACACAGTGGTTAGACCAGCACTAGCTAACTCCCATGAGCTCAGCGCTACCAGGCTGGAAGAGAGAAAGCAAGACAGAGGGATTCTGTAAGTCTCTCCCCAAGAAACGACACAGCATGATGGGGTTTCTCTGGCCCAGACTAATGAGCTACCTGCAGCAAGGAGTCTGCTATTTGACAATGTTAGATTGTGAACGATGCCCCCAGGATTTGCCTTTATGGAGAGATCATTAGTATCACGCTACTATGCACCTTCTATCAGTTGCAGTTCTATGGCTCATACATGCATCTAAAGTTCTTCTGTCAGCCAAATCTGTTTCAACACACCAATAAACTGGTAACAGCAAACAGTAGGTAGTGCCTTGGATCTCTTCCTCTCTCTCTCTCTTTTGTGCCCTCGTCCCAACATCAGTGCGCAACGTGCAACTCATTCACTATTTGGCAGCGTAGCGGCATGGACGACATAGAGGAGCTGGTCCCTAAAAAGAATTTGACTTTGGTAATATTTTTCTATTAGGTTTTGTTACCTTATAAAGCTATAATTTTAAAAAATAGGTAAATTAATTTCGTTGTATTGTTCAGTAACTTGCAAAATAGTCTTAAGAACCAACATTAAAAAGAACTGTGATTAAATCGTGGATCGTGATCCTGTCTTAAATAATTGTGATATGATATTTTTGCCATATCGCCCACATCTACCTACAGCTATGCAAGATTTGGCAGCTGACATATGACTGGGCAGCCATCTTGAGTTTTATATTACCGCACCATTGAGCTGCTGTTTATTTTGACTTTTAAAAATGAAAAGTGACTGCTCATTTACTATCCGTTACATCATCTCTACTCTCCCGGCAGAGATACGTCAATGGACAGAGGTGCTCTAGGCTGTATTTCCCGCCAAGCGCATAGGTTTTAATTTTCTTAGTTGCTGATGTGAATAATTGTTAATTTAATTGTTAATCGTGCAGTAATCCGTGCAGCGTGAGCGAAAGACCATGGTGTAGTGATTGATGTAAATTCACAATCAAAGGCATTCTAAGTGATAGTCTTTATAGTGGTGATTGACAAAAAATTACCTACTAAAACTGCATGGAGAATAGATAGTAGGGTGCATTTGAAAAAAAATCCAGTTTATTGTTTGACCTCTAAAATGAGTCTGTATGAAGATTTAAAAATATGTTTGCCACACGCATTTAATTAAAAATCTGGAAGATGAAGTGCAGTGATCTGAAACAAGCATGAAGTGGATCAAGTGGGGAGCTGCCTCAGATAGCCTGCCCTCAATTAACGCTCGTCCATCAAATGCTGCTGGAGTTTACTTTCACATTTATTTACAGACGCTTTTATTCGAAGTGATGTACAATAGAGAAAGCGGGGTCAGCCTGTCCCCAGAGCAGTTACGGGTTACGGGCCTTGCTCTAGGTGCCAGCAGTGACAACCTTCTGCTCACAGACACTGTATCCTCTCCCGCAGAGCCACACACCTCTGGAGTCACAGAACAGGCTTCAGTGTCTCTGATGCCCCACCATCCAACAGCAGCATAGCCGCACTTCTTTTGTTCTCTTCCGCAGCACTGCGCGTGACACATAACAAAAGCCATTACTGATTCGAAAGCTGTAATCAGCAGTCTGATCGGTATCTTCCTTGTCAGCAGCGAGTAGCAGAGTCCGGCCGCGGATTATCTCAGCTGTCCTTTGCGTCACGTTGCTTCAATTCAGTTTGGATGCTTTTGCTCATGGGAGTTTTACTTACACAAAAATGTTCTGGCAGAAGGAAGAATGATTGGTTCAGAAAGATTACCAATTAGATTGTAGAGGAGGTGGGTTTAAGCAACAAGAGCCTGGACCAACCAATCAGATGTCTTGGTCCTGCCTCCTCTAGTTGCTTGGACCCACCTCCTCTGCAATATGAGTGGCTATTTCTCCCACAAGCGATGCTTTTCTGCAGGGGCATGAGCTTTGCGGTAAAGTACTGCTCAGGCGTAACAACTCACGTTGTCATTTCGTTGATTAGGATGCCCTTGGCTGTGAGTGAGATCTGTTAGGGTTATGGGGAGCGTTAGGCCTGTGGGCTACGCGGGGCTTCCTGGGGGCTACAGCTGCAGCTGGACCAGCGGTAGGCGCTCCACAGAGCAAGCTGGGACACTTGTGCGTGATGAGCCAAGCCTGCTCGATTACCCCAGGAAGCGATCAGTGTCCCACTCCGCATTTACAGTACATGGCAGGGTCATACCTGTTACCGAATTTCACAAAAATTCACAGTAATACGTGTGATATATTCCCAAACGAAATGAATTTAAATAATTCGTCTGAAAATATAAAACGTTTACTGTTGGTCTCCTTTACCCCAACTTCGCTACACCTGAACGCACATTGTCTCCTCATATAGGAAAGAATGTGGGTATTCAAGTTTCCATCCCAGAGCTGAAATATCTCCAGATGTTTTGCACAATTTATGGGAGAGCTGATGTGTTACAGCAAAAACTAATCCGATTTTTACACGCATTTCGTGTCCGTCGGAAGCCTTTCTGTCATGGTGAAACGGTTCGGTTTGCTAGGCTGCGTTGGCCACTGTAAGTGTGCCGCAGGGAGCTGTCACATAACTGCAACATGCTGGAGCTCAGCGGTGGAGCACACTCTGACTTCCTGGGCCCGTAAGCTCCCCGGTGCTGACCCGGGTCCCCGATTTACCAATCAGCCCCTTCATGAATATGTCATAAGCAGCGCTGCCAGGATTCCTGCCTTTTAGGATCCCAGTAGCACTGTGCCCGGATGAAGGAACTTTCATTGCTGTGAGTGCCCCCTTATTTTTAAAGCGTAATTATTCTTGTGTGCTTTATAGTGCTTAACAGTGGCAGCAAAAGGTAGCTGGGTACTTCCTCTGGTTTCACAGTGGCAGAGTGCTAGCGGGACGTTTAGCATGGTGCTAATGGATGTTCCCCGGAGGTCTGGGTGCGGCTTCTGGGAAGACAGAGCCTCTCCTCCTGCCCGAGACAGCCAGAATTTATCTCCCCCCCTGATGGGGGAGCAGGAATGGCATAATGGGGTCATTGGTCACAAGTGAGACCACCTGCTTACCTACTGGCCAGGATCAGAGTCTCCCATCACACAGATGCCTGGAATGAGTCTGTCTGCCTTGCCGTGACGTTGTCAGGAGTTGGCAACCTCTGATTGGAGGACAGTGCTGCATGATGAATGACATCAGCAGTGTGTCACATCCACTTTTGGGACAGTCTGGAACTGGAACTAAAAGGTAGCTTAAAGACTCTTGGATTTCTGGTTCATTCTGATAGTGGAATAAAATCACATTTTGAATAACAAAATGGCATTTTCTGCAGAACTTCTCCTTAGTCATTGCCTCCATTTGCCCATTTTACATTATGGAGTTCCAGAATTTTCACAGGAGGACCTAAATGTCAGCCCTGGTATCTGTATCTATATGTGTGTGTGTGTGTGTGTGTGTGTCTGCCATGGATGCTGCACATGTAGACCTAGGTTAAAGCTGTCACCACCAGAGCTCACTGTTCCCTATTAATTCACCCACCCACTTTTGTTAAGTGCGTACACTTAGTTGCTGTTGATTGTATAAACTCATCAGCCTGTTTCACCTGTTTTGTATTGGAGCTCCTGTTTCTGTGGTCCATCACAAAGTTGGGTACGAGAGGAAACACAGACCTAATATGCAGTGCCACCGGAAGGTTTGGGCTATACCATAGCAGGCTGGCTGGGAGGGGTTTTTGCTTATTTTTTGAAGAAAGGTGTGAACTTGATTTATTTAGGGTTTTTGATATTAAATATGTTGCTAAATGTCAGTTTATGTATGTTAGGGTATTGTGTGAATTTACTTAAAATGGCCATTTTGTGTGTCTTTGTGTTTCCCATTTTTCCCCCTTAAATGTTTGATGGTGCTGGCCATCCTATGTTCCCCTATGTAATGTCAGGGAGTCAGTCTTGTTTAGTCTTCAATGAGAGTTGATGGGTTTGAAATACTGAAGCATGACCTCTGTTTCCATGAGGCGAAAGCAGTCCTGTTTCTTTTTGTGTATTGATAATATATGTTTTGATTATGCACCTATGTTCTTAATAGGTGATTTAACCCTTGAGTAGTTGCCTTAGCTATGGCTAGGGTCAACCTGCGCATGGGTAAATAAATCCTTAATTTTCTTGCAACTGCTTTTAGCTCCATGCCTTCCTTACCAGCCATGTCCCTTACAGTGTGTATGTTGGCGTTCGTGCCTGCAGCGCGCCCTGCTGGAGCAGAAGCAGAAGAAGAAGCGGCAGGAACCCCTGATGGTGCAGGCTAATGTAGATGGGCGTTCGCGTGTCCGCAGGACCAGGCAGTCGGAGGAGCAGGCGCCGCTCGTGGAGTCCTACCTCAGCAGCAACAGCGGTGCCATTTACCATGGTAAGGCCTGTTCAAACGGAGTGGAAATCCAAGCAGAATCCATAACTCCACGTGTTGGGTTACAGTGCTGTAGCATCACAGAGATCGTCTTAGGAAGTTGTCCAGCCTGCAGCATTGATCGGGGGGAGGACATTTCAGGGTTAAAGCTATAAATCCCTGCATGTGCCGTATTTAACCCTGCCCAGGGACGATCATTTCCCCCGCACTCGTCAGCGATCCCGCTGATTGGCCTCCCCGAAGAGCTCATTCACGCTGATTGCGCTTTGATGAGCCAGGCTGTGCCCCCCCCCCATTAAGGGTGTGGGGCTGATTACCGCCATGGCAACGACCCTGCAGGTGTCCCAAGGGTGACTGCTTTCATGTTGTTTGTGTTCGTAGGGAGCTAGAGGTCATTTTATCCTCCAACCCACAGAGGGCGCTCTCACAGAGAGCCTGGGGACATTAATCCCCATCAGGGTAACTGCTGCTCCATGACAACCATTCAAACCTGAGTGGACAGCTAGATTTCACCAGCTCTTGTCTGTACATCTCACCAGTCTATATATGGGGGGCTGTACGTGGTTTCTTCAGTGTGCTGTGAAGGAATTCTGGACATTTTGTATGAAATATAGATACCTTTGGCTTTTCCCCCTGAAACTACCATCCTGGTCTGACTGGGCTGGCACTAACACCTAATTTAAAGGTGTCCCCC
>JAODJU010000018.1:3535171-3552942 GCA_026776725.1 Gnathonemus echidnorhynchus | reverse complement strand
CCCCCCCCCCAACCCCCCCCCCCCAGCCTGCCCCCCCACTGGTTTAAGAGCCCTACAAAGTTGCCTTGAGGGGAAGGAAATAGGTTTACCTCTATAAAAAAAGCCTTCAGGTGAAACTGCTGAAGTATCAGCATTACAGGAAATATTGGGATCTTAGCCACAACACAGCATGGTCTGGCACGGAAATCAGTCAGCTGTGTTTGAAGGGAAGCTGCCCAGTTCGACTTGGTTCAGAGTAATTTTGACCTGTGGGGGGGGGGGGGATATTAGTGTATGCACAGCAGTTCCAGGGCACCTCCAAGGTATCAGACGCGGTCTTCAGTCTACGTACAAGCCTGTCAAAAGCAAAGCGACAGAAAAAAGTAGTACTTAGGAATGCAGAGCAGGCGTCTGCAGAGACGACTCCTCTCCTTCTGTTCTGTCCTCTGGGCCCTGTGGGCGGCCATAGGCTGACATCAGTTACTAGCACACAGCTGCAGACTCAATTCACTGTGCCCAGAAAGTTAATATGCTTTTTTCCAGTCTATTCTAAGAGTGAGCTACAAATACAAATACTACAAATATTAATATAAAACGATATGAAGGTCAACTGAGAATCTACCACTTATCTTGTAAAGCATTGCAGTATATTTATTATTGTTATTATCATTATCATTATTATTTTATTAACCATAATTACACAGTAGTGCTTGATTTAAGTCATAGTTTTTCCAAGATAAACCAGACAGACTGAGCAAAGTGTTGCCAGTTTGGCATCTTCTAGACAGTGACACACAGGCACTGTGATTCTATGCAGTTTCCAGCTCTATGTTTTATCCTTGATTACACGTCACTGTCCCGTTCGATATTTCTCATCTGCAGAGGTCGCCTGATCTAATTTACCCTCCGCTTGCCATTTTAAATAAGTGCTGGTGAAAAGGCCATCTGTCAAAAGGTGCCTGGCTTTTCTCTGAAGAAGGTTCTGGGTTGCAGTTGATTCCCCCGCAGCCATTTTGTCGGCGGTGGTGCTGGGAAACACGGACGATCGCCGTCCGTTAGCCACCCATCATACAGCACAGCATGGTGCTCGCTAATGTCCGTTGCTCTCGGGTCTCAGGAAGGTGACTATGTGGAATGGACTGAGAAGAAAATACCTTGTCAATGGGCTAATTTCACGCACTGCTTTGTACGGGAAAATTAAATCCCCTAATGGTGCAACTTGGAAGGCTTTGGTGTAGTGGTGCGTTCAGAATCCATTCTATTTTCTGTGAAGCACATTCGTTTGCTGCCAGCTGAGAGTGAGAGATTTCCTGTTCCCGCGAAAGGCTGCCTGTGTCTGTCCCCCCTCCCTCTGCAGCCCCACCTCTGCTAACCCCCCTTCTCTCTCTCCTCTCTCCCCTGCTCTCCCCTCCCGTCTCCACCCTCCGCTACTTGCTCCTGCTTCGGCCTCCTCCTAACCCCACGCCTAGTGCAAGAGGCCGAACAGGAGGAGGAGAAGGAGGTGGCGGAGCCCCCCCAGGCCCCCCGCTCAGGCAAAAAATCCAAGGGCGCCTCATCCACCCCCCAAACCAGCAGTGGCAAAAAGGAGAAACGGGGAAAGCACAAAGGTTCGCCGCATGCGGCTGCCGGCAGCCAGATGGTTTCCCAGCATGCACTGCTCGCCTGCAACCCATCATGTTCTGTCTGCCTGGAGAGCTTAGGCTGGCAGTGTGGCAGGTCATGACCACAATGCTCCTATGCTGGTCCCAGTCAGCATTTTATGGGAAGTTAACTTGGGATAACTAGGTTGTATAATATGCATAGCATATAACCCTGTATGACTGAGGGTGACCTAGTCTGTGAGGAGTATATCGTATAATCATGTATGACTGAGGGTGACCTAGCCTGCGAGGAGTATAGCATGTATGACTGAGTGTGACCTAGCCTGTGAAGAGTATAGTGTATAACTCGTATGACTGAGCATGACCTAGCCTGGGAGGAGTATATCATATAATCTTGTATGACTGAGCGTGACCTAGCCTGCGAGGAGTATAGCATATAATCCTGTATGACTGAGCATGACCTAGCCTGCGAGGAGTATAGCATATAATCCTGTATGACTGAGCGTGACCTAGCCTATGAGGAGAATAGCATATAATCATGTATGACTGAGGGTGACCTAGCCTGCAAGGAGTATAGCATATAATCATGTATGATTGAGAGTGACCTAGCCTATGAGGAGAATAGCGTATAATCATGTATGATTGAGAGTGACTTAGCCTGTGAGGAGTAAGCGTATAACCCATATGACTGAGGGTGACCTTGCCTATGAGGAATATAGTGTATAACCCGTATGACAGATGGTGACCTAGCCTGTGAGGAGTATAGCGTATAACTCGTATGACTGAGCGTGACCTAGCCTGTGAGGAGTATAGTGTATAAATAATCCTGTATGACTGAGCGTGACCTAGCCTGTGAGGAGAATAGCGTATAATCATGTATGACTGAGGGTGACTTAGCCTGTGAGGAGTATAGTGTATAACCCGTATGATTGAGGGCGACCAATCCTGTGAGGAGTATAGAGTTTAACCCCAGGTGAGTAAGGGTGACCTAGCCTGTGAGGAGTATAATGTATTAGAGGCACCATGATGATGTTTTGCTGCATCACAGGAGGAGGGTCATTAGTGCATGCATTTGTCAGGGGGTAGGTAGTTTGTTCGAAGGGGGTCCTGTTCTCACTTGTTCAGACTCTCGTTTCCCACACTAATTGGCAGATGAGCATGTAAAGATAGCACCCAGTCAAAGGTCTCCTATAATGACAGGCAGGCAGATTATTCTTGCAGGCAGATGTTCTGAAATATCAAACCATAAGCCAATTTCCGTTTTGTCAGTTACATTCTTTTCTTCTGCTGTCTTTTCTTCTTTTTTTTTCTCCGTCCCTCTCATCTACAACCTGGATTTGTTCAGATAAAGCTGTCGTGCCTCTAGAAGACCTGTTCTGGTGGGGAAGCTCAGGGCCTCCCTGCCTTTCCCTACTGGAGGAGGCACAGTGCCTCCATTGCTCCTGGCAGTCAGAGTGCAGATCTCAGGAGGAGACACGAGGAGAGAATATGCACAAGAGGCCCAGGAAGCTGTGGAAGAGCTCTCCTCTGCAATAATTGACCATGACATATAACACACCACTTATTATAGATGTCCAAATTGTACTCTTATGGGTAAAGAGACAGAAGGAAGTACACAGGGCAACCAGAAGGTTGCTGGTTCAAATCCTCCTTTGCAGATCGCTCCCACATGGAGCTTACCCTCAGCTCCTGTGTTGCTCCTGCTTCGGCCTCCTCTTAACTCCGCGTGTCCTGTAAGCCAACTAAGTTTTGCTGTTCTGTGTATAGGTCAGCATCCCTGTGTATTATGTGTAAGGAGCACAGTGCTCACCGTTGGGTTGTGTTTAGCTCTACTGGGAAGCAGTTCCATTTTCTGGCTGGTAAAGCCATACAGGAGGGAAGCAGGTGGAGCGTACATGTATTGATTAGTTGTTTTTGCGTTATATTTATGTTAATGGGTGACTTGTTGGGGCAGGATTGTCAGAAGCTGTTCAGTGGAACAGCCACAAGGCCAGTCTCACTAACAGAGCGGAAAGGAGTCCTCGTCTTTGAAGCTTGATAACCTGGCTTTTTCCATCTGCGTGTGTGCTCGCGGCAGCCTGCAGCATCAGGGATGTCATGTTCTGCCTCGCATTCGGGCTAATTGAATGAAAATGAGACGGGAGCCCGATACGTACTGGAGCTTAAAAGGGAAACAGAAAACCTGATGTGGGAGACTGTGGGGGAGCGGCCTCCTTTGGCGGGGGCTTCTGGGTCCTAGAGGGAGCTGGGTTACTTCTGTGGGTGTTTGTTTGGTAGGGCGGCCATGCCTTGTTGTATTAATGGAGGACATTTTTAACAGGAGGTATGGTGAGAAATTAAGTACCACAGAGTTTATGAAAAGGGGTAATGACTTGGTGTTCAGCATAGATAGTGTAATGTGTGTACCTGTCTGTGTGCGCTTGTGCATGTGTATATACACTACTGTGTTTGTGAAACGCTTTGCGCATGGATGTGGTAGGTCCTGCACAATGCATCCATCGGTGTGTAGGAGCAGTGTGGAGTGTATGCGAGCCATTGTCCTACCAAGTAGCTGAAGGCATTGTGATACGGCAGGAATCGATGGCCCGGCGGGTCTCCAGGACGAGGCCCAGGACCCCAGCGGTCAGGTCCAGATTCTGACGGTGGCAGAAGAGGTGGGGAGCGACGGTGTGAGCGGCGGCCAGCAGCAGGGCAAGCAGGACCTCCGGGTCAGCATGCTGAAGAAAGGTACCTGCATATGCATGTGCTCACAATGACATCATGTATGACATCAGGAGTGGGAGGGGCTCAAGGCAACATTTTCTCCCAGGGCGCAGATATTGTAGCTACGGCCCTTTAAGATGATGAGGTGATGCTCTCAACATGGCAAAGCTTCTGCAAGAAAACCAGCCACAATTTAGTCACCTGTACACATTGGGGGAAAATCAGGGTCTAAAGCTGGCCCAGAGAGACACACCCTGAGCATGTAGGCACATGTTGACGACTCAGTCCGTCTGCCCCCCTCGCTTCCACCGGGGCGTACCCAGCACATGCCTCTGGCCCCCTATCCTGGCACAGTCGTGAGCGATGGAACGACAGCTGCCTGGCCACCTGCGATGCTGTCTTCCTGCGTGCCACCTGGGTGTGGCAGCCTGTCTGGGTTGTGGCTTTGTCTGCTTGCCGGAGCCCTTGGAAGGACCTTCCGCTGTACGTTTCAGCGAACCGCTTAATGCGACTCACTCTCGCAAATCGTCAAAGTCTATAAATAAAAATAGCAAGTCTCTTCCAATAGAAGCATCACTGAAGCAGGGCAAAATAAATATACCAGACAGGAGGCAATACCCCTGTCATCTCCAGAACAATGCACTGTGCCTCTGCCTTCTCAATGTGTTCAGTATCTATATTTGGATGATATTCCCATACTGTTCCAGCTGTTCTCAATGATGATGTGTTTTTCTAAAGGCATTTCAAGTAGCATGAATTTTGACGAAGAGGAGGATGACGAGGAAGAAGATAGTTCCAGTTCTTGTCAGCTCAACAGTAACACGAGGCCTGGCTCAACCACAAGCAAGAAGTCAGGAAAGGTACGCACCAGCATACCAGTAGATGTAGGTAAATCCACTTTCGTTCATGCTGCTGTGCCGGAGTCCCACATGTAGGTCAAACGTGTTGCGCAGCTGTTAACGCCCATTGTGAAGTCACCAAGCCTGGAAGCAGAGGAGATTGAGTGGCGTGACACCTGTGAATCCGTTACCATAGGCTAACTTCATGTGGGTTCACATGAGGGCATTGCGTGAGTCAGAAGGTGGTGTGTGTAGTACACTTCCTGTATGTCCCGATCTGAGCATTAAACCCATTACCACCCAGCCCTGCTCACCAAGAGGGCAGTGTAGGGGCGGGCACTGCAGAAATTAGCGGGGTAAAGCCTGATGACATCAGCATCTCACAGACATTCACCCTGCATGACCCATGTAAACAAATTTATTAACCTACTGATAACTCAGATAGTATCTTTTATTGTATAAATCCTTGAGCGGAGATTGTCATGATGATGAAATATCACATTAATGTCAGATATTAGGATTTCATTTACTGGGATAGCCTCTGGAACATTAAGACCATAACTGGGATTCTCTGTTGTTCCAGTAAAGTGTGTAGTGATTCGGGATGAAGTATTATTCTTTTCATCATCCCCCTCCATCATCTCACCCAGGAAGCGGCCTCCGCCCCCACTCCACCGGCCAGCGAGCCTGTCATCGACGTGGACGACCTGGAGGAGTTCACTCTGAGGCCCGCACCTCAGGGGGTGACTGTAAAGTGTAGGATCACACGTGACAAGAAGGGTATGGACCGGGGAATGTACCCCACCTACTACCTCCACCTGGAAAGAGAAGACGGCAAGAAGGTTAGAAATCTGGGTGGGGTTAATGGACTTTTGGAAGGCTGTAAATCTGGGAGGGTGGGCGTGGGTAATCGACTATTGGAAGGTTGGAAATCTGGGAGGGTGGGTGGAGATAATAGACTATTCTGAAAATCACTGGGATGTTATGATCTTTGTGAGCTCCTATATCTTTAGTTTATGTTGTATTAGGCATCCTGATTTAATAATACCTCAGATGGTAAGTCATAATGACTGAAATATCTTTAAGGGCCCAACAGAGGAAGAGGTTAACTGACCAAGAGTTATATGTTTCTGTATTTACCTGGTTTACTGTGGTGCACTGTGCCCAGGTGTTCCTATTGGCTGGAAGGAAGAGGAAGAAGAGTAAGACGTCAAATTACCTCATCTCCATCGACCCAACCGATCTCTCTCGAGGTGGGGAGAGCTTCATTGGGAAACTGAGGTGGGTCTGCAATCCTGGAATTCCTTTGTTTGCTATGGAATTAATGTTTATTTCTCAATGTTTGTTATTATTATCTGCCATTCTGTCCAGGATGTACCCCGACCTCGTGTTTTGCTGCCTGCAGGGCCCATCAAACTAATAAGCGACATAGGCAACTACCTCGGGCACCAGCTTCTGTGGTGACACCAACTTTAGCCTGCCAATCACATGTCTGTGCGGCGTACACTGTCCAAGACAAAGTGAAATTTGTTTGTACTCTCCCCTAGAAGTATTCATACCCTATGCAGTGCTAGCTTAGAACAGCACACGATGCAGTACTCCAACTTCTGAGGGCTGTCAAACAAATAAATTTAAAAAATCGCGATTAATTGCACACCTTAGTGATTAATCACAAATACAATCATCTTACATAATACATAAAGATTTTATAGTCTGTATATTCCATATATATAATGTTACCCATTATTTCATTATTATATAACATTAAACAACGTTTTTTTTCTTGCTCCCATCATTTGTACATTTGTTTTAGCATTAGTGGGAGTGGTCAGCAGGGGGCTTTTGATATGGGCTTTGACAGTCCCTGCGGTTTGGGATAGGCTTCAGCCCCCCTGTGACCCTGACCAGGATAATTGGTTAGAAAATGGGTAGATGATGGTGTTACTATTATTGTTGTACCTGGAAACAGTGTTTTCAGTAATTTCAACAGCTTATCATCTGGTATGAGATGGAAAAGGCAGAACTGGATAGGGAATATGAAATTATAACGAGTATTCATCTTCTGTATCCAGCAGCATATAATATCCACCCACATTTTTGTCACCATGGAGATTATTTCCAATCAGAAATTAATGTCATTTAATGAGATCACACACCCAAGAGGATTGTGATTTCATGAATGGCTTGATTTCCTTCTACGCAATAGCCTACTTCGAGGTTAATAAATAGCTCCAGTGCAGGATATTAGATGGTCTACAAATAAATGGAGGTCATTTTTTTTTCCGATCATCTAAAATTTTTTGTGGCTGTGCCACAAGTTCATTGTTTTGCTTTGGCAATTAATCTGCCCACTTTGCAGGTCAAAGCGGCTGAGTTGGGGGAGAGGTTTGCGAGCTGATTAAGGATGATAGATGGCCCGTGTTTATTTACTGCTGATGAGCCCCCATCCACCCCCCCCCCCCCTTCGGGTGGCATAAGCAATCACCATGCTGTGCCTGTTTATGCCGCAGGTCAAACTTAATGGGAACAAAGTTTACCGTCTACGACAACGGATTGAATCCCACGAAGAGCACTTCCAGCTTGGAGGCCAGCAACCTGCGGCAGGAATTAGCAGCTATCTGCTACGTGAGTTGCCCTTTTCCGCTCTCAGACGTCTGGCAGCATGATTAGCAGAACGCCTGTCTGCTGTGTCACTCACAAATACAAGGGGAAATACAGGAATCACTGTCACCCTGACATATGGCATTTATAGAAGGTGCTTCTGGCTCAATAGAGTGTATCAGATCTCACTTAGAAAATATAATTGAATTGTGAATTGGTGAGACCCCTAGTGTTCACATAAAATATAACAAAGGCAGATGTTATGTTTAATGCACAGCACTCTTAAACATAGCTATATTTTTTTTATTATTTTTTTTTGACTGCATGTGGCTCGAAAAATGTTTCTGAAATTGAGAAAGGTGTTTAACTTCTCAATAATATAATTGTTATACGATTATGTCTTTATCTTTATCTTAATAAGGTCTATGACTGCCCCTTTGGGACTTTATTTTAGGAAATAAATTTGCGATTTAAGTTTGGGATTTGTCATTTTGATAGATTTAGATTAGTTGGTAAAATGTATATGGTATAGCTTAATTTTGGTGCTATCCAGTTATCACAGTGTTTTTTGGACATGACTGTGCATGCAGGTATTAATAGAATCCTAAACCTCATGTGAAATTTAAGCTTATTTGATCTCTTTCTAATCGTATAATGTTATGCTGTTATATAATCCTGTTTCCTTTTCAGGAAACCAACGTTTTAGGTTTCAAAGGACCTCGAAAAATGAGCATCATAATTCCTGGAATGAACATGGAAAATGAGAGGGTGTCCATAAGGCCCCGAAATGTGAGTATCGTGTTGTTTTGAGGTGGGCAGGGCAGCTTTTCTAGAGCTGCATGCCTGTCCTCTGGAGGGATCCCTGGTTTTGGACTACTGTCCCCAATCCCCAGGACCATGAGTCCCTGCTGGCCCGGTGGCAGAGCAAGAGCACGGAGAGCATCATTGAGCTGCACAACAAGACGCCTGTGTGGAACGATGACACTCAGTCCTACGTGCTCAACTTCCACGGCAGGGTCACTCAGGCCTCAGTTAAAAACTTCCAGATCATCCACGATAACGACCGTGAGTGTCAGTGGCTGTGAATATCCCTGGCCGTTGAATGAGTCTGCTGATAGCTTTTAGCTCTTGGGAGTTTTACTTACCCAATAATGTTGAGGGCGAGGAAAATCAGATTGTAGAGGAGGTGAGTCCAAGAATCTAGCGGAGGCGGGACCAAGACATCTGATTGGTTGGTCCCACCTCCTCTATAATCTGATAGGTTATCTCTCAGAGCCAGTAATTTTTCCTTCTGCCCTCAGAACATTTTTAAAATTCCCATAAGCTTTCTTGTAGGTAGTTTCTTGGTGTCATATACACATAGTCCATATTGCTGATAATTGCTAGTCCCCGTTGTAATAGAGCTGCCTTGACCGACCTCTCTCGTCCCCATCCCAGCGGACTACATCGTGATGCAATTTGGTCGAGTGGCAGAAGATGTCTTTACCATGGACTACAACTACCCAATGTGTGCCCTGCAGGCCTTCGCTATTGCCCTCTCCAGCTTTGACAGCAAGCTGGCCTGCGAGTAGGGCCCCAACCACCTCGCTGCCTATCTCCTGTGGACTTCCACGGCCCCACACTTCCGGCTACCGGCCTAGGGCTGTGGTGACCAGGCCCACACTCTATGGGCCCCGTGAGGCTAAACCGACTGCCTGCTTGTACAACCTCTGAGCTCCTGTGGGATGTGTGGAGACGGTCTGGTTAACTGCGAGGTACAAGGCATCTCTCTGTACTGCACGTCTTTCTTGTTTCTGCACTGACATCAGGCACAAAGGCCAGGATATCAAAGTCTGTATCAGTGATAAGCACAAGGAGCGATGGAACGTTGAACCGAAGGCTTCTCGTTGTATACAATGTGTCAAGTGAAATTATGACCATGAATGAGTATGACTACTACCATCCTTTGTAGGTGTGGTGCACGCAAGTGTTGATTTACCCATGAATAGCTTTTGTGTGAATGGAAAGTGTTGCTAGCTAGCACTAACCACGTGATATTCGTTAAGTTCGGAGAAGGTCTTGTGATCACCTTAACTTTCTCACATAGTGACAACTTGATCATCATTAGTTGAATAACGCTTTATAATACTTGTATTGAAACTGTGAAGATTCAGTCTGGTTATTAAAACACTTCATGTTTCCATTTCAGTTATATTGTCTAATTCTAATTTCAGTAGTAATGGTATTATTAATATATACTATGCGGTAATGGGCCAGATTTGAAATTTCACTTGAAACACGCTAGATTAATTTTCTTACCTATTTTGGTTATTTTATATTTGCTTGCGAGTTGCAATTGAAAGCATGTAACGCTATTTAGGCATGACTGGATTCGCAAGTATAGAGACTGGGGGGT
The DNA here is from genome assembly GCA_026776725.1 of Gnathonemus echidnorhynchus. Lineage (NCBI taxonomy): Eukaryota > Metazoa > Chordata > Actinopteri > Osteoglossiformes > Mormyridae > Gnathonemus > Gnathonemus echidnorhynchus. The sequence goes on along the minus strand of JAODJU010000018.1, from coordinate 3,542,824 downwards.
GATTTGATGACCATGCACTTTCTCAAACCTGAAAACACAACGTGGAAGTGGCGCCCCTGAAAGAAGGGTGTGCTGGAGCAAGACAGACAGCTGTAAATACCGTGCCTTTGGGGTCAAAAATCCATCGGAATGCTTTACCTTGTGACACTAAAGGGATTTCTGCTGTAGCTGCTGCTCTTTTCTTCGTTTTCTCAGTCCAGTGACTGCAACTTGAATGGAAAAATGAATGGCACGTTACCGCTTTTTTGTACGTTACGCGTTTTCTCAATTTATTTCCTGTATTTTTCTAACAATTTCGAGATCCAGTGCTGATATCAAGCTGTCTCTCTCTTACGTGGTTGAGACAGGCTGACCCTGGTCTCAGAGCTATGTTATTAACCACTGTGTAACAAAAACAATATTTGGTAACACAAATGATTTTTTTTTATATACCAAACGATCTTTCTGCCATAGGCTGAGGTCTTCCGTCTCTTAGCAGATAACGACCTGGATTTCTCCATCCTATGTACATACGTTATTTGACTTTTCATATAAAGGTTGTCAGTCGTATATTTTCTAAGGTTTTGTACGCTCTTGTGAGATGTCTACTGATCTGTATAATTTCGGTGAGTTCTAGCGCACACTTTCTTCTACATTTAGGTTTTCAGCTTGGCGCACTTCTCTAGTACAGATCACACCAGCATCCGTGTGATCATCCTTCACCTACACCACCTCCACTGTGCTCTCTTTTGTACACTAACTGTGTCTTTCAATCTGTCTGGTGACAGAGCAAATACGTCGCTTTGAATCGCTGCGTACTTTTTTCTACTTAATTCTTTACGTATTTTTACGCCGTTATTTAAAACATTTTTAATTTCAGGCCCACTCACTGTTTACTGAACATAAATAAAATGCCTAATTTTAAAAGCATGAAACAAATGATAAACTCTTGCTGTCAAGCTATTTTTTTTTTTAAAGTTTAATTCTACTGTTGCACTAATACGTCTCGTTCAAATAAGGTGTTTAAATAACTTTGCGTGTTTAAGATGAACTCCAAGAAACCTTTAACTGTGCTTTCCATATCAGTTTCTGTGACCAACAGCTAAGGAAAAAAAAACAATTTTGGTTATCGTGATGTGATACTGTAATTATATTAAGTATGTATGTTGTTCTGTATACAGTGTTTGTTTACACAGATTATAATATACAAAATAAAATTTTATTCTAATGAAATACCAACCTTCCTGTAGTTGGTTTTATGACAGTGAAAACTAGAAAAACTACATATCACTGCCAATATAACATTTAACAGTGGCACAGAACTAAGTACACAATTAATATTTAAACAAAAAACGCATCCTTAACTATTTTAAAACCTAAGGTTAAAACAAGACATAGCATGAGGTATGAAAAAAAAAAGTCAAGTGATAACTAATTTTGACATGCAGGTAAAGATATAAAACATTGAACTCACAAAAGGTTAAGATTTCAATCATGAGCAAAACTCAATTTTTTGTCCATTCCACCCAAAGTGACTTCCATTTGTAATGCTGGGTGTTCTGTTGGAGTAATTCAGGTTGTGCTTCGCTGTGGGGTATCTCCAGGGATAGGGCGAGAACCTTCCCACGATGACAAGGTCAGGGAGCAGACCGACTGCTATACACAAGCAGGTTGGACGAGGCTGCCCTCCGTGGTAAGAGGTGTCTTGGGCAAATTTTAGTTTTATAGGGTGGGCTGAAAAACTCATTAATATTCATGACAGAAGTGCTACTTGATTGGCCAGTGAATGCCTTAGACAGTTCACCGGCCAATCAGGTAACTTCTCTCATGAATTTGCTCCCAGGATGGGGTGGATCAGCCTTCCACTTCTTTAGTCAACAGGCTAGTGACTTCCCCCTCTGGATCCCTGTATTTTTTAACGACTGGCAAGTTAAGCTACACTGTCAGAATAAACTACTGCCAGATGTGACAAGATATACACAACTTTCTAATTAATTTCATTTTCATACTGGGAAATGCTCCCAGCTTGGCCCCCAGATTGATAATTCCTCCTCTGCCAAGTTGCCTGAAAATGAGGCAGATGCTGGTTCAGGACAAAGGGCTTAAAGGAGTGTTTCCCAACTCAGTCCTCGGGCAACCCCAGACAGTTCATGTTTTTGCTCCCTTCCAGCAATGTGGACTGTCTGACAGGGAGCTGGGAGGAAGCAAAAATGTGGACTGTCTGGGGAACCTCAGGACCGGGTTGGGAAAATGAACTCAGGTGGTCAGAGGGTTGAATAGGGCTGGTCCACACTGCAGAGGCTGATGGAGATGTGCTAGGCCGGCTCCCTCCTGCTGCGCTTCCGGAGTGTGCCAAAACCTAACGCCTCAGCTCTCTCTGTATCTGAGGCACTTCCTTCCGCCTCAGAATCAGTCGTGTGGTGGAACTCCTGCTCATCCTCTTCATCCTCTACTTCATTAGAAGCCTCGCAGTTAAACCTCAGGTTCTCTGCTATGATGATGGGGTCCTTCTCGTCATCCTCTTCATCGTCCTCCTCCTCTTCGTCCTCCTCATCCTCCTTTGTCTCCTGGATGTTGTTGTTTGAGTCAGAGCTCTCCACCGAGTAACAGAACACCATCTTGATCTCGCTGAAGCTGATCCGCTTCCCTTCCTTCCTTCCCTGTGCTGCCCTCATGGGCACCTCCTCCACCTCTCTTTCTCTCATGGGGCTCCGAGCTCCTGCTAATAGACACAAATGCTCCTCTCTCTCCCTGCCCTCCATCTCCCCCTGTTGGACTCCATCAGAATCTTCATCTTCCCCTCCTTCCTTCTCATCATCTTCTCCATCCAAGTCCTCGTCTTCATCTCCTTCGTCTACTCCATCCAGGTCCTCCTCTTGCTCCCCCTCACTGTCTACTCTATTCTGGTCATCATTCACCTCCTCTCCTCTATTCATAGACGACTCCTCCTGCTCATCCTCCTCCACTTCCATTTGTTCGGCCTGCTCTTCTGCTGTGGGCAGCCAATTTCCTGGCTCCTCCATGATGATGGTGCCATCGTGCTGGCTCCTGCAGGGCTCCTCATACTGCGGGTAGGTTTCCTCGGGGTAGCCTGCAGGGTGACAGACAGGAAACTCCAACCCCTGGTCCAGAATGAGATGGTTCAGGTCTGCAAGTCTAACAATCATCTTTTCATTAAAACATTAATATTAATGTTCCCATGTATTCTCATCTCAGGTAGTTAATAACTAGAATATTATGTAATAGAGTGGTTCTCCAACTGTGGTACCCATGACACCAGAGATACTCAGAGTGCCCCCAAGTGATATGGGAGATGACCGAGGTATTTTGTTATGGAAAAAAAAAATATGGGAATTGAAATTTTAAATAAATGCAAATTACGTGATAAAAACAAATTTTCTTAATTTTTTCAGGATAAGATACTTTCATATTCTCTATTATGACACATTTGAGATGTAGCCTGCTCAATACTGCTTATGGCAATTCTTGTGCGTGTGCTTTTTTTAATTATTGTGATTAATTATTGTGATTTTTTTTCTCACATTGTACTTGACTGCTTCGGTTTTACCCAAAGTGGTACTTGGTCCAAAACATTTGTGAACCACTGATGTTAAGGGAAGAATACTGAATAAATGTGGTCAATTACTTCTTACAGCTTCTTAAGCTAATTCTATTCTATAAACCCTACTATGGCCAGCCAAATTGTCATTTAATGGTATAAGGTTTAGTCATAATTACTTGATTTTGAAGTAAAAATTCAAGGTCCACATATCTAGAAGAAAATAGAAATTCACAGTCAAGATGTGTGCTATTTCAGATCTCTAAAATATAATTGTCGATATGTGTAATTCTATTTTTACTAGTAAAAACTTAATTATAGATATGTGGACCTGGATTTTTGACTAGTTAAAATCAAGATTTTGATATCCGCACTATGAGTATTTACTAGTTTTTGAAGCTATTGAATCTACAACATGACTTCTTTACTAGTACAAATGGAATTCTGGATATGAGGCAAAAGTTCAATGGAAGTCTATGGTAATATATTCCTAGTAAAATTTAAGCTTACTAAAGTTACAGATATAATATAAATTTTTACTAGTAACAATGCAGTTCTTATTAATAAAAAAGATGATTCATACTAGTCAAAATTGAATTATAGATATCTGGAATTTATATTCTAGGTATTAAAATTTTTTATTTTTACCATGCAGTTATAATATTATTCTTAGTAAAAAATTAAGTTATGATGACAGAGCCTTTTACTATTAAAAGACGATTTGGCTTTTGCTATAAAAAAGAGGATAACACTAAGGACAGAAGAGGTGCATCATCAGGAAGCCGCACTTGTGCCCCTAGGGGGCCACGTGGACACACCTTCCCAACCATCTGCATAATGGGTCTGCTCTGCCTCCATCTCTGGGGACAGCGCCCCCACCAGGCGGCTCTCCTGCATCATGCGGGTGACTTCCTTCAGCTGCTGCAGCAGCCTCTCTTCCTGCGGCAGGGGGATGTTTTTGACCCTGTGTCCCGGAGGGAAGGGGTTCAGGGGGTTGGGCAGAACACAGAGTGGTGAACGGTAGCCAGATGGAGCTGTACGTTACTTTCTACTCATGCTGGCTGATGTCAGCATCCATGCAGTCTCTGTATCCATCGCAAGTGTAAACATCTAATACAGTGTTCAACAATGTATTGTACTCTGTTTTTTTCTGTATTTAACAAAGTAAACTTATACTAATTTACAGTCAAATTAAAAAGTATGTGAACCCTTTGGACTTGGGTTTTCTGCATGAATTGGTCATAAAAAGTGATCTGATGTTCATCTAAGTCACAGGTACTGATATACACAATGAGCTTAAGACAATAATATACAAAAAAAATCTACTCTTTCATGTCTTTATTATACAAACGCATTCAATGTTCACAGTGGTAGTGGAAAAAGTAAGTGAACCTTTGGATTTAATAACTGGTTGACCCTCCTTTGGCAGCAATGACCTCAACCAGGCGCTTCCTGTAACTGCAGGTCAGACCTGCACATCGTGTGGGGGGAATTTTAGCCCATTCTGTCTTGCAGAACTGCCTTAACTCTTCCATATTCTTTGGTTGTCTTCTGTGTATGGCTCTCTTCAATTCATTCCACAGCATCTCAATAGGACTGAGATCTGGGCTCTGACTGGGCCACTCCAAAAGGCAGAATTTGTTCTTCTGAAACCATTGTGCTGTGGATTTGCTGCGATGTTTGGGGTCATTGTCCTGTTCCATCACCCAGCCTCTTCTGAGCTTCAGTTGATGGACAGACACCTTCACATTATCTTGGATAATTTGTTGATAAACTTGGGAATTCATTTTCCTCTCAATGATGGCAAGCTGTCCAGGTCCTGACATAGCAAAGCAAGCCCAAATCATGATGTTCCCTTCACTGTACTTATCATGTTTTGATGTTGATATGCAGTGCCCTTTTTACGCCAAATGAAGTTCTACTTGTTCCTCCCAAATTTTGGTTTCATCACTCCAGAAAACATTTTCCCAGGACCACTGTGGAGTGTCCAAGTGCTCTATAGCAAACTTCAGGTATGCAGCAATGTTCTCTTTGACAGCAATGGCTTCCTCCTTGAATACCTAAAATATCTGAGATGATTTTGTAACCCTTTCCAGCCTTATGTAAATTAACAATTCTTGATCGTAGCTCTTTTGTGCGAGGCATGATTCCCATCTGGATATGGTTCCTTTCCAAAAGCTCAAACTCAAGCTTTTCAGTGTTTTTCATCAATCACAGTATTTCTAGGCCACACCTCTGACCTCTTTTCATTAAATGGACTCCAGGTTTGCTAAATTCTGACTGCAATGAGTTTTTTAAAAAGTCATTAGCTTAGGGTTCACTTACTTTTTCCAACCTTCAGTTTCACAGTTTGAATGAATTATTCAATATGATCAAAAATTTTCTGAAAATATGTGTTTGTTCATTATTGTGACTTACATGGAGAGACGACCATGTTTTATATGGGAATTACACATATAGTAAATTCCAACAGGTTCACAAATTTTTACTTTGTATTTACTTTCCAGTTACTGATATTTAATCAGATACAATAATTATTTACTTATTCAGTGACAGCAGGTATTTACTTATCGTATCACATTCATATTCGACTATTTTCCACTTATGATGGGTTCATCAGAACGTAACCCCATCGTAAGTCAATGAGCACCTGTACTTGCAATTACTATATGTAAAAGTCTGGAGAATAGAGACATGCATGATCATCAGGTTTTGGAAAAAATCATTATTCTTCTCCATTATTTAAATATGCAATTATAAAATGGACTGTGAAGTTTCAGCAATCAGTAAAAACCAGCCTTCCCTCTGTGGACTGAGACACACCTCTGGAAATGCAGACTTACATTACATTCAGACACCTACAGAGTGACCTACAGTGACTGCTACAATTGACTAAGCAGCAAAGGCATAAAAAGTAAAGCGAAACAAGCAAGTTCTGTTAGCAAGAATTATGCGGGATGCTTCTCATGCTGAGGTTAGTGGTGTTTCTTCTGAAATAAAAGAGAACATTCTATATTCACCTGCAGAGGTCTCTGGTACCTTTCTCAGCCCCTGTGTAAACATCATGGACAAAAAGCAACTTTTTAAAGCAATCTTTTTGTTTCACATTAAGAGTGCCACTGATACCCTTCCAATGTAATGGAACTGAATCACAAATGTTCAAAGAACCGAGAGAGAGAGAGAGAGAGAGAGAGAGAGAGAGAGAATAACTGCAGAGATTGGCCTGAAAAGATCAGAGGGCTCATCTGTGAGCAGAGTGGGATTCCTGGCTTTGGCCTGTTGCTGTGCAGTGTGCCCTCCTTGAGTTATTGGCTCAGTCCTGTGTAAATGTCTACATGGGGCATTTACCTCTTGGAACTGCGGCCTGCTTTCGACACAATCTGTTCCAGGGCTTCCTCAGTCTCCTTCAGCTTCTCCTGAAGCTTTCCCAGCTCGAATTCAGCTGGGGGTGAGAAAGAAAAGTACCAGACCACACTACAACTGCTTCTCCTCTCAATGTACTCATGATCACAAGTGTGTTGCTTTATTTATTATTTTGATCATGATACCGACTGAAACAGTCCCAATCCGGTCCTCAGGGACCCAGAGACAGTCTACGTTTTTGCTCCCTCCTGGCTCCAGGGAGCTCGGAGGGAACAAAAACATGGACCGGCTGTGAGTACCTGAGGACCGGATTGGGAAACACTGTTCTAGTACATTATGTCTTGAGGGGTGTTGGGTCAAAACAGTGACATCAGCAGTTTGATCCTTTTTCTTAGCAAAAACAGAGCATGTCCTGGTACAGTGTTTCACATTTTTGCTCCCTCCCAGCTACTAACACACATGTACCAAATGTTTGGAGTTCTTGATTGCCTGGTTTAGGTGTGTTGGAAGCTGGGGGGAAGCAAAAACGTGGACTGTCTGGGGGTCCCTGAGAACTGGGCTGAGAAACATTGACCTAGTACATAAAGCTGACCGCATACAGAGCACACAGGGGTATTCTCCCCCACTCAATACGTTATTTTATTTATTTTATTTTTTAAAAGTGTTCAGGATTCCTCTAAAGCAGGGGTCTCCAACTCCGGTCCTGGAGAGCTACTATCCAGTAGGTTTTCTGTCCCACTTGGCTTCTGATG
>JAODJU010000018.1:3512370-3535071 GCA_026776725.1 Gnathonemus echidnorhynchus | reverse complement strand
CCAGTAGGTTTTCTGTCCCACTTGGCTTCTGATGAGCCACACCTGTTCCTGGTATTTACCTGAGAACAGGTGTGGCTTATCAGAAGCCAGGTAGGATAGAAAACCTACTGGACGGTAGCTCTCCAGGACCGGAGTTGGAGACCCCTGCTCTAAAGCATAGTACAGACCGAGGGATTTACGCTGATTTTCCCTGTCTGATGGTCTTTCCCCACCCCTGGACGTCCCTGTGATGAACGGAATGAAACCTTTTAGTGCTAAGGTATAGACATGTGGTTAATTGGCATTGGGTGCTGCTGGGCTGCTATGACATTAGTTTGCTAATCCAGGTCTGACAAAGCCAGGAACAAAACACTCCCTGGGAGCTAGATGAGACCCTCATCCACCTTATCTGGAGCAGCCAACATCAAAGCTGCTGATGTGCACAGCAGGGCTCTGACAGGAGAGGAAATCAAAACAGCCACAAGAGAGGATCTCCCCCCCCCCCCCCCCCCCCCCAAAAAAAAAAAACAAACAATAATAACAACAAAGGAAGGGAGACACTGGGTAGGACTTGTTGCCAGGCGATACAGCACCCAATCAGGGAATGCACTTGTTTTCAAGCAGTATTTGGCTGTTAAATATGTAACCCTGTGCTGAGTTATAATGTACATTACATTCACAGCAGCACATTATCCAGGAATGACCTCACAGCTGCACATTATCCGGGAGAGACCTCACAGCAGTGCATTATCCAGGAGTGACCTCACAGCCGTACATTATCCGGGAGTGACCTCACAGCAGCACTTACGCATGTTTTTTCCAAGGTTGCCTGAATTCACCACTGGGCATCTGTGAAGTGCTGTTGTGTTTCTTCCCTTTGATGTGATCTGTGAATGAGAAATGTCTCCTTTTTTTTGTTGCACATCTATAAAACAAGGCATTCCGATGATGACACAGCGGCCCGTCCTAATGGCAAAATACAAGATCATGAACGCACATCCCAGCATTCATCTACCACGGTACTGTGAATGATATGTTTAAGAAGCTCTGCTGACCTTTATTTTTAACCTCAGTGTGGGCTGTTGGACAGAGGCTCACCTTGAAGAGGATGTACAGGATATAGAGGAGAATCCCAAAGCCATAGATGGGAAGGATCTGTCCGACGAGGCTGGCCTTCCCTCCCCCCCCAGCCCCTACAGGCCTCGTCTTAACCTTGACATAGGCCTCTGGGCTATGAGCCTTTGAATAGGGCTGCCCAGGTCCCAGGTGTGCTTGGCCCTCTGCCTTGTTTTGCCGTTGCATCATGGGAGGTAATCGCCCAGGCCCAACTAACAAAAGAAACAAAACAGCCATGTTCAAAACTGATAGCAAAAGTGGTCAATGGGGCAGTTGCTCTATTAGCTTTGCTGTAGCTTGGAGTTCTAACTGGAGCAAGCCATGTGGTTTTTTTATACTTCACTGCTATGTCCTCTAAAACTGCAATTTATCTCAACTGAGGTTTAAGACAAGTTTAAAACAAATAACCACTAGAGGTCACTTTTTCCGTGGTTTATCTTACACCTGCTCCGCAAACAGTTCAGCTGCAGTTTGGATTTTCGTAGTTTAAACAGGCCCGCAATTCACACAGTATTAATAACCTATTTAACAATTTTAAGTCTTTCATCGTGTAGCCTATTGCGCTATGCAGGCAACACTGACAAAACCTTGAACCAAAGGCTTGAGTAACTACATAGGGTTCATTAAAAATATAAAGCACCGTGCTTAAACTGATGTTTGAGAGGGTTATTAGTATTTACATACTGTATTTTTAAATCTCTTATGATTAAGTGTTAAGTTTAAAGTGCAGCTTGCATTAGTGCACTCGTCTACAATAGATTGCCCTCATGCAATTACATTTTTTGGCAAAAGATAATAGATACGTCTTCTTAATGGAATACCTTTCTCAGTTTTATTTAAGTTGATCCACCCTCCAAATATATGTTGATATGCCGGTGGTCACGATAGCCTAAAATAATTTAATTCACTGCATCGGGGCGGGCTGCCGAGTTGAAGTAACATCTGCATCTGTTTAGCTCCTTCTGAATGAGATATGAGAATCGCATCCCGATCTATGGCCACACTGTAAAGGACCGCACGATGTCACTCGCTTCCTGTGATGTGATTCTCAGGACAAATCTGAGTCTCGAAAAGCGGTTTTTAATAAGCCACTTGTCCTGTTGATGAAGCACCAGATTTCGCGTGGATTTTGTTAAACTGTAACTGCAAGTGAACTGTAAGAAGACTAATGCTCTGTTTTGTAGATTAAACTGGGTTAAAGCCCCACTAAACTAAACTAATGATAGGAGCGAATGCCCTACATTTTTAATCTCCGGGACATTTACACGTTTGAAAATGGCACTCTGATTCATGCATGGTAGTTTAACAACACTGAATGGTCACTTTTTAAATTAATACTGTCCGACTTTTTGACTGTGAAATTACAAAAAGAAACATCAATAAAAATACAACTAGACAGTTAACCCATAACGAAATTTGCATGTCCTGGCGTTATAATGAGATAAAAAAAAAAACATCAGCAAGTCGAAACACATTTAATATGCAATGATAATGCGTCATCGACACCGGACAAACACATACAAACTGGATACACTTTAAATCCTTACAATAAAATGCTACTAGAATTAATTAAATACTTTACCCTGCTGTTCATTTGAAATATGGCCAACTCGTTTGTCGTACAGTTCGAAACATATACACTAAAAAGAATATACTATTTCAATACCAGCTTGTCACCGTGCAACGAAAGTTACAAACAAAATCCACGTCTGTACCCTTACCATCCGGCTGCCCCAGGTCCTTTTTCCCTCTGGATAACAGCATTTTAGGAAGCAGCAAAGACAGAGAAAGAAATAGGCAAGATACAAGTGTAACTTTATGAAAAGTTGACATCGCCATCGTTAAGGTTAAATTCAAACACCCCGAAACGTTATATTTATTGTGATGACAATAATCCCATTCCCAGTTTTTGTCAGGAAGCGGACGTGACGAAAGCGGCGTGTCACGTGATACCCGAAAGGTCCACCGATAGTACACCTGTGATGGATGGGTCCGTTTGTTTAACGAAAGCCTGTTATATGAACGTATTGCACCAACACATTGGATTACTCCATTTTATTGTACTAAAATAAAAAATGTTTCTTATGAAACTTATTTGTTTAGAAAGTCCGCGATTCACTATGTGTTCCCCACATTGTATGACAACTTTTTGTGTTCCGCGTCACGCATTGCTAAGCCTCCCAGGTAGCTGGGGAATATTACGAAGAATTATAGGCGGCCGCTATCAGGTGTGCTCATTTTTAAAGAAATATACACGCAACTAGTTCTACTTTCTGTAATTATTTGACCCTGTTGTATCTTACTATGCCCAGCAGGTGGCAGGGCGGAATTTTACTGGCCTGTAGCGGATCATTCCGGGAAAGGGAGAATGTAAATATCATTTCCAGCCACCAAGCGGCACTATGCTTCTCTGTAATAGCACTTCAGGCTACCGGTTTTATTTATCCCAGTTTAACAACGCCGAATGATAAAACTTCATTTAATGGCCACTGAAATGACACTTGGCCCAGAGAAGTACGTTAAATTTAACAGAGGTTAATTCAGTTCTAAATTTTAATCTTCTAATGCTGACCAAGTGGGATGTTTGTTTAATTTTTACAATATAAAATTTTGGTAGTTATTGGTTCCACACAAATTTTATGTCGTGCCCGACTCTCCTGTCTTCACAGAATGATTTACTGAAAAGGTTAATAATGTATCCGCTCTGTTTTGTATTAGCTGTGTTTGAAAACATTTTAGATTTATTAATGTCATTAGGGACCTTTTGGACGTTTTATTACAATTTGGAAGTAGTGCAGTTGACAGGTACAGTTATACTAAGGTGGGTTAATTTAAGATAAAACAGAACTAATTGTGTAGTATGTAATTATTTTGGGTACATTCTTACCATATATGTGAGCAGAGGTCAACACCATGGCAAATTTTGACGGACACTGAGAGCAAAATCCAATTTTCACCTTTTTAGCTTTTTTTTTTTAACATGAAAAACGTAGCCTACAGTGTTTTTTTAACCATGAATGCAGAGCGTTTGTCTGTACGGTCTGTTGGCGATCCCTGTATGTAGGGATGCCAACTTTGGCCAGCTGGCTGGCGTAAGATTTTCAATTCGAGGCAAGTCTGTACACACATGAGCACACATTTACATGTATGTATCAGTTTTATTGCACTGTAAATAGTCTGAAGGGTTTGCAAACAGCCCCAACGCTTTTGATGTAGACTACCTAATTTAAGGTTTATTAATGGAATAGTATAGATTTGCTGTGAGATTTCTTACGTGAGAGCCTAAAAGCATGAGTGTCGCGCCAGATGCACGAGAGTTGGCGACCCTGCTGTGAGTAAAATGTGTACTTATTTTAAGTATATTAACCACTGACGTATGACCGACCTAGTATGAGTAACATGTGATTGTGCTGCTGGACCTCTTTTAGTACCTGGGGTGCAGGGTGATCGCATGTGCTGCTCAGCTGTCATTATCCAGTTCTAAGTGTGAGCACAACTCCTTGCACGAGGACACAGAGAACTCAATGGTGCAGGAGCGCGCACCGATCCGAGCGCTGCCGTCTTGTCAATACCATCATTGCAGAACCGGCCGAATTAAATACTTTTAGGGAGACCACAGGAAACCTTCAGACAGCAATGGCACAACACAAATGGTGTAATGATATTACCAATATTAACATCTAATGAGAAATAGAATGCATTGTTGTTCTTAAGGACTGAAATTGTGACCATAAAGGTTACATATATAGTTACAGCAAGGTCTAAGACTCATTATATAACCATATGTCATGCATGCTTATATGCTTTATCCTCACACTGTACTTCAGCTCCCATGCTTGAAGAGTGTGATTATTTTTGTGTTACTGTGAAGTACTCAGGAGTACAGCGTTGTATGTGTGTTTCCCCTCTGGGGGTGTCCTTTTTGTTTACAGTCTCGTTAAACCCCCTTTCCCCCAGATAAACAGCTGAAATGTAGAATTATGGCTCAGGGCCCTGACCTTGATAACGGGGCGTGCATTGTGAGAAGACAATACTATCCAAACAGATGTAAACACTAGCTTCCCCAGCTCTGCCAATGGCCGCCAAATACCGCTGCCAGATGCCAGGCGAGTGTTTTGGTCTTTGTCAGATTGGGGCCTCTTCACCATGTGTTTCCAGGAATGGGCCCTCATCCTACCAAACTGTTTAACATTCCTGGTGTAGTGAGCCAGACCATATTCCAGCTTAATTTGTGTCCTTGTTCTTCCTAATTAATGGTTTCTTCTGAAAAGGCTTTTGTCGGTCATATGAAAACATATGAGCACAAAGTAACCCATCACGGCTAAATTTAAGGGTGCAAAGTAACGTGAAAGTGGTGCAAAGGCCACAATCTGCCAGAGGAACTTTGTATGTTTGGCAGCTGACCACAATCATGTAAACACGTGCAGTCGAAACGAAATCCTGAACATGGGCCGATATGCCCAGGATGCAGGTCAGTAAAGCAGTGTGCCCATGGGGGAGCACACGGTGGCGCGTGTGGCATGTGGCGCGGCCTGTTAACCAAAAAAAAAAAACCTTTTGCCTCTGTACGGGGCCTCCCATCTGCGTTCACTTTTCAGAATTATTTTTAATGAGGCCCATTTAATTAGCTAGGAAGGCAATGCTGTGCAGGTCAGGCTCAATGTGCCGTATTTGTTAATATTATGAAAAAGTTTATATGGGGGGAAACAATGAGCTTTGTTTAGTTCAGTGATAGTAGAAGTATATCAGGAGCTCAGGCTCTTCTGTCTTGGCGGCAGTGGATTTACAAACGGCAGGACGATCGATGCGCCTTAACTGTGCTAAACTGCCGTCAGAAGTAGCTGTTTTATTTTCCCTACATGTGTGTAGTTGATTTTCGTTGCCATGTCATTTCACACCATGGTAGCAAACCAAGAATATGTTGCCTCTCTGTCTGTCAAAGCAAAGAGCTTTTTTATTGTGTTGCAGTGTCAAATTGGTGCACCGATAGATCTCATTTTTGGTTGATATCGATGACTGGCTAACTGGCAATGGGAACCTTGAAGGACGAACAGTACCGACTGCCAAGTCTGTGCAGTTGTAGAACAAATATGTCTATGAAATATGAACATGATAGAATTGTCTGGAAAGCTCTGTGATATGTACCTTCTGTGAATACAGTGTGTGACTCAGTGGGATAGGCCTCTACTCCCGTGTTAGGAAGGTTACTGGCTCTAAACCTGTGCTCATCAAAATAGCCAGATCTCTGTTCTGTCCTAGAGCGATGTCGTTAACCCCCCCCCCCCCACCCTAATTGTTCCAGGGGCACCAGATAAATAAATGAACCACTGCTTGGACCCCAAGCTTCTGTCTATATATAGAGTGCTGGCTCAAAGCATGCCCCAAAGCAAACCAAGAGCGCCATCTAGTGAGATCAGAAAATATAACAAATGGTTCATGAAGCTTAATTTGGCCATCACTACTGTACCCATACTTCTGCAGATGGGAAATAAAGAATCATTTTATGCAGTGACTCAGGTGGTTTCTGTTTACAATGACCTTAGAATATATGGTGTTGGGTGGGTGCACCCTGCCTATTGACTGGCATTAAAATGACAGTAAAGGGGACCTTTTGGGGCTCCTTAGTGCCAGGGCTGTCACATTTCTTCCTGGCATTTCTTGTGATGCTATACTGTAGCCATCAGAAATCGCCCTGTCCTGCCAGCCCTGTCACAGTGTGGCACCGTGTCTCTCTCCTGTGAGGCCCCACCATGTGGAACCAGTAAGGGACCATGTTTTAAAAAAGTGTTAAAACCTGCCCAAAGATTGGATAATTTTAAGGGGAAAAAACATTCCTCCTCTTTAGGAGTTGATATGATATTTTTGCTTCAGAGTGTCCTTGGATGGTTCTGCTTGGCGGTTCTAAGCCCTAGCTGAGAAAGGCCAAGAATCCGTGTTAATTTCACAGCGAGATGGCTGCGGCTCCCTGACATCACTTTAAAGGTAGCCTATTGAAGGGAGCCATTTCCTTGAACGTGTGGACAATTGATTTGCTCCGTTTGACACGTTGAGTTATTCGGCTGTGAACGCTGTTTCTGGCCTGTTGTGTGTGTGGCGCCCCCCTGCCTTTGTTGGTAAGTGGCCCCGCTGAGAGATTCCTCAAGTGCATCACCAAGACGTGCCTCTGATCCCTATCAGTCAGTATATGGGGTGCTGTCATTTATTCAGTGTCCCTGGCTGCCTGTAGGGGGCGCAGTTGGGCAGTAGATTTAAGCGTGTGTAACTGGGCGTCATGTGGAAGGATGGGGCTGGCTGGTTCTCCTGGGGTGCATTCTTATTGATCACCCAAAATAATGAGTTATAGGAAGCAAAATCACTCCAGGGGTCTAAACTGTACCCCGCCGCCCTCGCCCCAACCTAAGAGAACACAGGGTCTCAACTGAGTCCTTAACATGTTAGGAAAGGTCGGTGGCATTACCAAGCTCTTTGGGTGGGCATTTGGGCACTTGGAGGGGCATCAGTGTTTGAATTGTTCCTTGGTAGGGTCCCCTGGTTGGTCAAAGTTTTTGACTTGGAGGGGAGTTTTCCGAAGTTTACAAGCGAGGGGTGGCATTGAATCATTTAAATTTTGTCTGTTTGGTCTATCTCTGGTGGCTGGGCAGACAATCCTTTCGAGTGGACTCTGGCCATGCCCTCCCCGCCCTTAGCCACCCCCCAGGGAAGGATGCTCTGGCAGTCACAGGGCACCATTCCAGCCTCTGCTGATGCTCAGAGTTTCTCTGCCAGGTCTGTACATCACATTTAACTGGCACAGGGGAAGATGGTGGTACAGGAGGTACAGTAGTGCTATCGTTCGGCAACTGGAGAGTTGCAGGTTCGAGCCTTGGTTCCTCTTGTCCCCGTCAAAGTGTCCTTGAGCAAGACATTGAACCCCAAATTGCTCCCGGGGGTGCAGGTTGGCGCCTTGCATGGCAGCCTCCACCACCGGTGTGTGGATGTGTGTGTGGATGGGTGAATGTGAGGCATAACTTGTAAAGCGCTTTGAGTACTCGCAAGAGTAGAAAAGCGCTATATAAATGCAGTCCATTTACCATTTACCACAGAGTCCCTGTGCCATCACCGGGAGATGGGCTGTACTTCAATACCACAGGCATCTATACTTTATGTACTTTATGTATGACCTTAGTGTGTACAGGCATTAACTGCATCTGCCTGAAAAAGTTTCCCTTTGCTGCTTAAAAGTTGCTGGAAAGTTTGAATTGGGAGGGCGGTGTTGTGGGACGACAGGTTGAAATTCAGGGGTTTGATGTTACAAATGACAGTGAAATTAAAGGCCAAGGTCTCTTTGAAGTGATGAGTGTCAGGAGTTCTGGCTATTGGTCAAGTCTCCCGCATGTAATAATTACAAAAAGGAGTAAAGTACCAAAACATGGGGGCAAAAAGTCACTTTGTCTCATTTCTGTATAGGATTGTTAGTGGAACATCAGCAGTAATGCAGCAATGCCATTTAATGTTCATGATTCTCTTCTCATTTCTGTGAGTGTGTGATACCTCTACGGAGCAGCAGGGGGTGTGGCGGTTACCGGCACTGCCGTACTTATCACTTTAAGTCCACTATACTTGGCTTGAATATAAGATGCACCTGTATAAAGGGACTAGAACTGTAACTGACAAAAGGGTCAAACTTGTTGCATGTAAAACATGTTGATAGAGAGAAGGCCATGTTCACATTACAGACATGCTCAGCAGGGCAGGAGCTGCTGTTTAAGCATGCCTGTGTGTCTAGCGGCATTGCAAGGCAGCATGGGTAAAGCCCGAGACTTCTCCTGATGAAGACAAGGAGACCTCTAGGATTTGCATAGCGAGATGTCGGTGCCACTGATGTCCCAACTGAGCCTCTCTGGCTTCCAGCCAGGTCAGCCGGTCTGAACAGAGAGAGATGTGTTTGCTCTCTGCCTCCTGGACTGTCGGCGGGATTCAGAAACCTGAGAACGGGCTGCCAGGGGGCTGTGTTACGTCACCCTACCCCACCCTACCTCCAGGGGTTACCTTGAACGTCCTCGTCTCGCGCCAAAGTGATTACGATTAGCGTGGCGCAGAAAACTGGGTGGGGGGAATTCTTTCCAAATGAACAAGTTAACTTTGTAGTGGAAGCACTTTATCTCCGGGGACAAACAGCCCCGACTGTTTGCAGAATATAATTAAGCGGAGGCATCTTCTAAATGTCACCGCAGCCCTGCCACGTTTCAAATTCTCGCGCATCGACGGAATTTAACGAGATGGCGGAGGAATCCGTTTCCTGCGAGCGCGTGATAAGCCCCGAGTACAGTGGAGCACTTTCATTGATTGCCAAAATAAAGCGTTTTGTATGCAAATCGCAGGATGGGGTAGCTAAGCTGATGCAGCCTCGTGGACACCGAATAATGGCCTTTGCAATTAATACTTTTGCATGCCGTCCATTGAAAATTTCAGCTCCTATTTAATGGTTGTAAAACGTTTACACGTGGTGGGAGAATGGGGAGCTAAATGCTTGGGGCTCCAATGGATTAATGCTGAAAGCCAGCAAATAAACAACCCCCCCCAAGAAAAAACCTCTTTCCCGTTTTCCCCCCATTTTGTTTCATGTTCCTGCACATTTGGATTAACTGATAATCTTTGAACATGAAGGTCTTCTGCCCCTCTGGGGGTGGGTAAAATGGAGGATTGGACGCAATGCCAATAGAAAGCTTTACTCACCCCCCCACGCCCCCCAGGGTGATGCTTATTATTGTGTTACAGGGTTATTCAGGAAGGTCTTCATACGGGGAAGGGGAGAGGTGCCAGGACGTCTCAATGTGGCCGTCCCGCAGCCGAGGAACATGGCACATTGCCTGTCCTGTGCCCAGTCCGCTCGTGCCAGCTGTGCATAGAAAGCCCCCCCCCCCCCCCCCCTTTTTAAAAGCTCCTGGAGGGGAGGGGGGCGGTGGTTTCTGGGGGTTGTTAAAAGTGACCTTGCCCGGTTTTTACGGTCCATGTGCTTCTAGCGCGATGTTCGGTTACCGTAAATTCGCAGCAAATGTGAATCACTGGAAAATGAAAGCCGATGTCTTTTATTTATTTACATTACCGCGTGCACATGGCATTCGTGGACAGTAAGGCTGTTTTTTTCCCGGGCTTCATTTTCACAGCAGGTAGCAGACAAAACATTTCTGACTGACCGTAACTATTTAGTGGGGCCTGCCGCATGTGGGACAGCTGGCCGGTTCTGGATTGATTTAGGCCTGAGCTTTCCAGGGCCTGGCACCGGTTATGGTCATAATGTAAGCCCATTGAGATGTATGATGTATGCTCAATGCTATGGCCTAGGAGCCCGGGGTGATCCTCAGTGTCTCTGTAAATGAAGACACCTGATTATTTGCCATTTTACGTTTCAGGTTAGAGTTTGTGATATTTGGATATCCATCCATCCATCCATCCATCCATCCATCCATCCATCCATCCATCCATCCATCCATTGATGCCTCCATTGCTTTATTTAAGATCTTTTCAGATGTTGCTACTCTGACCACACTGCATGCATTATGTGAAAATGCTGCAGAGTGTGTTGCACTCCAGGCCATTTATGGTGTGCTTGGGTTCGAGTGCTCCTCAGCAGCCATCACATTGGAGAGTCACATGGTTGTTAGGTAGATTGCTGGATCAATATGCGTCTCCTCTACTTAAATTTATAATGGATCCCTGGAACTAGCGTGTACTCTGGGGTCAAGGTGGGTGATGTTCCTATTTATCCCCTTCATGGACACTTTGACTTCTCCTGTTTAGTCTTTTAATATTTTGGTATGTGCCGCAAGGTCCAGACACTCTCCCCCTCGGCAGAGATGAGATGAATGACAAATTTAGAATTTTTTCTCATTTCTCTCTGCTTGTAGTCAAACAATGATGCAACATTTGCACAGTTTACATGTTTACATTTGCATCATCACAGACCTGTGACAATGTTTGCACATTATAATTGCACACTGCATGTGAAATATGTTACGTACCATGCGTATGTATAGATGTATGTTGTACCTGTGACAACGTTTTGCATTGCACTACTTCAGTTTGCACAAACCGTGACATACCTTGCACTTTTCTTTTCTCTGCTGTGTATCTCACGTCTTCTGTTTATTCGCTGTCTGCGTTATGCCCTAATTGTTAATTGTCTATTGTCGTAGTGTTTTCAGCAGTAGCTGTGCCAACAGAAATTTCCACCGGTCGTGATTGTGTGGTAATGAAGATTCTGATTCTGGTTTGAGGATATGATGGATTATTGGAGAATGTGCATCAGCATCACGTGCATTCAGTTCATTTGGGTCTCCTTAATTAGATGAGGAGTTAACAATGGGATGGTATGGCTTCGAGCCTCAAAGAACCAGCTTACCTTCTGTGGCCCTGGGCACACCCATATCCCTTCTCCTGAGAGAAACCGTGCTGGCGTGCCTCCGTGGCTCACGGCTGCTGGTGCCCGCTCAAATGCCAAGCTTATTGTTTCATGCTCACATTCTCAAATGTCAGGGCAGGGAAGGAACCGAATTGTCCTTCGTTCCCCTGGAATTAAGTCGACATACAAGATGAAATAGTCTGGGCTTCAGGAACAAACTGGTTTAGTACATGAGCAAACAGAGGGAGCTTTTGGATTTTTATTGGCGAAGTACAGGTTAAGTACCTCGCACAAGGAAAACACAAAGGGCACCTATTGTGGGACTGAATCGGCAATTCGGTCTGCAAGTCTGTCCTCGAGCACCGGATTGCCTGCTGTCCTTGTAGGAAAGTACTTGAGCAACTGGGTTTTGCAAAATAATATTTAAAGGATTTTTCTTATTGAGAGAGAATGTTTTCTAATACCAATGCCATTTACAGTAGCATTGAGTCCTTGCTATATTCCTTATGGAGAACTCTTCCAGTCATTTTCATGCATGGTGTTTAGGCCAACGACTAAGTTTCTAGCTTGGTCTCCTAAACTGCCCACGTAATCTTTGTACCGTTACTCTAATACAGAGGTGAGCTTTAGCTGTGTAAATTGGAGCCCTGTCTCTGT
The DNA here is from genome assembly GCA_026776725.1 of Gnathonemus echidnorhynchus. Classification (NCBI taxonomy): domain Eukaryota; kingdom Metazoa; phylum Chordata; class Actinopteri; order Osteoglossiformes; family Mormyridae; genus Gnathonemus; species Gnathonemus echidnorhynchus. The sequence goes on along the minus strand of JAODJU010000018.1, from coordinate 3,522,938 downwards.
TATTGCTCAGAGACGGGCTGTAACGTTATCACCATGAATCCCCTTGGCTCCCTGATGTCGCTATCTTGAATTCTGCAGCTTTGTTCTTTGTCAGACTTTAAGGGATTGAAGCCCCCCTATCTTGTGGCTTCAGGTTTGGCCACAGGAGCATGGATGGTGGTGACAGAGATCTGTGGGGGTTTGGGGGAGAGGTTTGGTCTGGGTTTGCCAGAACTGAATTTCTGACAGGATGCACAGGGGAAGCTAGGGGAATCCTCTGTGTGCTGTCCAGGCTGGAATTTGTGCTTGAGAAGAGTGTTTAACCTTCCCAAATCCCAATTGGTCTCAGCAGGGTGCTCCAAACCCCCCCTCCCATTTCACCCCCCAGCTGCTCTGTGCCTGCAGATGGATCGATGGCCTGAGTGAGCATGTCCCTCCCGCTCTTCAACTGATCCCTGCCACAGGAGCTCCCCGTTAAGTCTCTAGGCGTGACCTTCTCCCCAGCTGTGCTCTTAACAAACAAAGGGGTTTGTTTTACATGCGTCGTCGACGCTGGGACCAGCGGCCCCTACGTGGCGCAGATGACATCGCACATCGTTTCCCGCGAGAAGCACGTTCCCCACCAAAGGTCACACACGGAGCTCTCTGAGCGGAGCGACGAGAACTCAATGAGAATCTATAGCAGTGATTTTTTTTTTCATTGCATTTTAATGGGATATTTATTTAAATCTAAAGAGCGTTCGTAGCCCCTTGTGGCTTATTAAAAGGTGCACTGGTGGCAGCTCTTGCTTGCGTGTTATTTCGTGTTTATTGAAAAAAAAAAAAAAACAGCCTTTTTTCCATCAGCGTGTTTAACATGTGGCAGTGAGGGCGGGGGGTCTCCCACATGGCTTAAATATAATAATGACTTTGACTACATCTCCTGAGAACCGGGCAGGTGAAAACTGAACATTCTGCCCGCATTTAAGGAGGATTTTCTCACCCACCTCCACTTCCGAATATCTTCATATTCCACCTTGATCTTTTGCTGACCGTTTCCAAGGAGGTTTGTCAGGCAAGGTGAATCCCCATTGTGTTCTTACTGAAGCCGCTTGTGCGTGATGATGAGAAGTCTCAGCCAAGTCCTTCATCTCCAGCATACTTCTTCTAGATCTGTTCTTTTCTTTTTGTCCAGATAAAGTAAAATTGAATTTTTACAACCAACCTGGAAGATAATGGCGGTTTGAAGAAATCTTGCTGTGTGCAACAAATGGTGTCAATAAGCACGTGTGTTTAGCAGAAATGAGGAAGCTTTTTTATCCATGAAATCTGTAATACAAGCATGGGCTCAGCACACTGCATCTTCCTAAAGGAAATGGAAGAAAAAAAAGTTTCACCTTTTACCTCGCAGTATTCCTCTGGACTCCACACACAATCACTCGCAGAGTTTTGCAAAAGGAAATGTAACTCTTTAACACCATTTAGGCAACTTTGTTTATATTGTAGTAATGATAGGAATTGACGAAGTGGAAGATGTCTAAAACAGAAGCTGCAATGGTGCAACCTGGCATCTATATTAATCCCCAGAAGTGAAGAGATTTTTGACTTATCTTGTCTGGGATGGAAGTTACAGTGCAGCCATAGACATGCTCTCCATAGGACAGTACAATAAAACAATTACATTACAATAATACAATAAGTAAAAGACAGAATGCAAGTACATTATGATACAAACAATACATATATTAAGCATATAAAACAAAATAGAATTCACAGCATTAAAACCCTAAATATTGTTTGTGTAACTAAATGCTACCCTTTTCCAGTATATAGTGACTTCATTTAGGTGGTTTGAGTCTGTACATGGGGTGGCATGGTGGTGCAGTGGTTAGCACTGTTGCCTCAGTCCTCTGGGACCTGGGTTCAAGTCTTTGCCAGGGTTCCATGTGTGTAGAGTTCACATGTTCTTCTTGTGTTGTTGTGGGGTTTCCTCTAGGTACTCTGGTTTCCACCCCCACAGTCCAGAAACATGCTACGGCTAATTGAAGTTACTAAATTGCCTGTAGGTGTAGTTGAATGGATCTGAGTGTGACCTGTGACAGGTTGTCCCCTGCCTTGTGCCTGCAGCCTCCAGGATAGGCTTTGGATCCCCCATGACCCTGAACAGGATAAGTGGTTTCAGAAAATGGATGGAAGTCTATTCATCCATTTTCTGTAACTGCTTGTCCTATTCAGGGTTATAAAGGGTCTATAAGCACAAGGGAGGGAACAACCCTGGATGGAGCACCAACCCATCACAGAGCACACACACACACACATACATCTATGGACAATATGGTAATGCCAGTCAACCTCAGCATGATTTTGGACTGTGAACATGCAAACTTCACACACATGGAGCCATGTACTCAAACCCTGGTCTCAGAGGTGTGGGGAAACAGTGCTAACCACTGCATCACTTGGGTTTAAGTTTACACTGCGAAAAAATAAGTTGGGTATTTCAGCTTCTTTTGTTTTGTGTAGTATATGTGGACTTTTATTTTGATACCAGCCTGGTTCATTATTAACTCATCGATAGTACCCCAATTCCAGCTGTCAGATTGATTTGGCCACTTGGCTACCCACAGATGCAATGGAGGCACGGGCATCTTGCAGTCTCAGTCATGATTCTAAAGATGAGTTTCAGAAAACAAAATGTCTGAACCATTTACCCACTGTCATGTGTTCTTGGAGCCTCCGCTGGTGTGACTGAAGTGTCCATGATGAAGCTTTGGAAGTAGAGTGAGGTCAGCATTGCAAGCTCACTCAGCCTTTCACATCTCAGCTGCTGCTTCAGTAGTCTGTGTGGAGGACATTCCTGTCTGAGATACGTGGTTTTAATGAAGAGTGCGAAGGCTTCACTTAGTGAAACTGCCACGTCATCACTGGCTTTCTGCGAGGAATCAAGGGATGTAGCAATAGTGTGACTTTCAGTCACCTTTGAAACATCAAACGATTTTCCAAAACTTTATTCAAGTCCTTCAGATTGGTGACTCCCTGGTCAGCTGAAGCATAGACCCTGTTTTTGTCCACGCCTGTCTCATGACCTTTTTAAGGGAGTAAGTGAGCAAGCAGCTCGCTGTGGTTGTACGGCTGTGTGGTTTTGCAGCCCTCTTTCTGAAAGTGGCTGCAACTCACCCAGTGGATCTTGTGGAACATCAGGATGCTCCTTACTCTTTGGATGACCCCCCTGAGATGACCCACTTCTTGTCTCTCCTGAGGTGGCGCATTCTTTTGTGAATTTTGGAGTATTGCAGCGAACGTGTCAGGTTAAGAGTCCCGGCTACAGCATCCTCAGAGCTGACAGACTGTGCAGACTTAAAGCGCACTCCTCTTCTAAGCACCCAGGACTTTGTCCCCCCTTCGCTTTGCACATCAGCCCAAACCTCATGGAGACATGCTATCTGTGACCCACTGGATGGGGCTGGAAAGGCGCCTGTTGAAAATCAATCCTCCCCGCTCCTATCGCCGTGGATACTGCGAGCGAGAAACAAACGGGCACGAACAATGCGACGTATACCACGTATCAATTACACTAATTGCTGGAGTATCTATACCTCAGCGTCTGGTGACGTGTGGCAGCTACGAGTTCCACTCCCTCACATGCTGCAGTGAGATGATAATGCCTTCCTATTGTTCTCCCCCATCTGCTACCTAGATAAGCCCCGGCTGTACACAGATGATAATGTGCGCAGGCGGGCTAAAACCTGCCTGCTAAAAATTTCCTTGGCCCTAGAAAAAGCTTCCATTAAGTCCATTGACCCTCTGTTTGAATATTAATGAGGTAATTAACAGATTTATTGTCCAGTGCTGTTTCTACAGGGGCATTTTTTAATGTTGTTTTTTTTTCCTAATGATTTTTATGTTTTTTTATTTTGCTTCTTCTATAATTGAATCTTTGTAGTCACCAGCACTGATTGTTTGCCATGGCAACGGGGGAAAATTCCTGTCTGCATGCATATTGCGTAATTTTATTTGGGATGATGAAAAGGTGTGTGGGGGGGGACCCTGCATCTGTATTGAGGATGTCAGCAGTTTACGGGCCGCGTCCTGCCATGTTATAGACCTTTAAAGGGAATCTTCCCGTCCGCTTGGTTTCTGAGCGCAAGGCGGGACGTGTGCTGATAGGGGCTTTGAGGGAGCTGCTTAGAGTCACACTCCCCTCTGTGAGTTAGGGCTTGTCAGTCCATGAGGTATCTGCAGAGTTACAGGGAGCCCACCAGTGCCACCAGGGTAGTCACCTAGTATAATGTATAATTCACTTGCTGTGCCGTTCTCTTCGTTTATAAGTTATTTGTGGCAGAGGATTGTAATGTGAAGCAGGTTCACTGACTTTACGAGGTTTCTTGAGGCTTTCTTTCAAGTTTTGGGTGCTACAAATTATAGGTCAGTCTTAAATGGGACTGAAAGAGGCCTAAGTCCCGCCCTTTCACCAAATTCATGTATAAGAACAGTATGTAGCCTATATAAGACACACCCTTTGACTAAATAGTATGGATGGGTGATTCCACTGATTAACGCCATCGCCTCATCTGTGTGGGACCAGGGTTTGAGTCTCCGTTATGGAATTACGTGCGGAGTTTGCATGTTCATCCCATATTGGCCCCCCCAATAAGATACGTTTTTTTTTTTTAGAAAATACCACTTATTTGTGATACCACTGATTTTCTTTACGATTCGATACCTAGGTGTTTGAGATGTATTGCTTGCATCAGATAACTGAGCATATATTTGTCATACAACAATACAATTTTTCAGTTTCAACATTTGATATGTTGTCTTTGTTCTATTTTTATCAGTTAAATATGGCTTTATATGATTTGTAAATCATTGCATTCTGTTTTTATTTACATTTTTACACAGCGTCCATAATGTTTTGGAAACCGGGTTGTGATTTACCCTACAGGTCAAGTGCAGCAAAGAGTGTCAGGCCCAGTCAGTCCCCACACGGCCTGTGTGCCTGTTCGTGGGTCTGGGTTTGTCATTAACAGACTCTCGTTAAGAATCGAAAAGGAGAACAAACTTCTGCGCCCGGTCATCAGAATGTGACCTTTTGGGAGCTGATATTCTCCCCATTACCACACGCCATTAGCGTGCTGAAGCCTTGGTCATTTTCACCTTAATTTGTCCAAGACAGTGTCGCCGGCAAAGTGTGACGTGCGCCGTGTGGATACATTGAATATGCAGAGACACGTTCACCAGGCAGCCCTGCAGGAAACGTCAGAAAGAGTGGACGAGGTGCCAGCAGATAACGGCGGTAATTAAGGTATGACACGGTAACGTCCCTGATCGTTGACGGTCGCCACCTGAAGATCATCTACGGCACAGTTGTGAGGTCGTGGTTTTTACGACTAGAGTATTGATCTAATAATCAGTCTTAATAATCTGCCATTGAACATCGTCTTCAGAAAGCATCCTGGGAATTCTCCCCATGCAATTGTACCCTAAACTGCCTCTGATTTAATAGGTGAACAGTGGTTTCATGTAGAAACCCGTCAGTGAAACTTGGCCTGTAAAGATTAATCAAAGGGGCACTCTGTCCAGAAAAGTCACACTGTCTGCAGTTTGGTGGCCGTAGTGACACAAGCTTGTGAACTAAGCTTATGGCTGTGCTCAGGTATCGATCTCCCTGGTTTAAGGAGCTGGAATTTGAGCTGTTAGGTGACTCTGCTGAAGCAGAGGCTCAGGGGCACTAAGTAGGCAAAGTTGACAGCCTCCTCGGTAACAAAAAATGTCATTATTATTTCGTTACACTATTTGAAAGTTATTTACTTAATTTTGTTTATGTCGGAAATTCAATTCTTTCCAAATAAAAGCCTGCATTTCGAGCGGTTACCTCCGCAAGATAACTTAGAGAAATGAACTCATTTCACTGTTGTATGGAAATTTTGGTTCATTACAATAATTTTGTCTGTTATGGCAGCCACACGATATTAACAGTGAGGCCCTACGGCCACAGTCCCCATTATTATGCTATAGATCACGAAGTGCATCAGACTCATAAAACCTGTCACCTAAAGGTGCCAAAGTTTTCAGCGTGTGGCCCATCTTATTCATATATTTCTAGCGAGGAGGGCTTGGAGACGAGCTGCCATATTGTCACAGCTTTCGGGGGCCTATTTCCTGCCGGTTAGTGATTTTGTGTGCCCCCCACCCCCTGCTATCCCAATTTTAAACATGCTTTTTCCCTACCAGCGTCGACAAGCAGGAGATACGGCTCTCGTTAAATGTCTAAATATATGCAGCATGCTTTTCTTTTTTTTTTTGGATAATACTTTTGTCAAGATTTGTGATGGAACAAAAACAAATCAATTCCAGACTTGTGAACTCCAGTAATGTTTTTTTTTTTTTTTTTTAACTACGAGACGCTGTTGCAGAGTTTGTCAGAGGGCCTTGAATCTGAAAAACTTAATTGTAAGGAAATATTTCACCTCATCTGGTACTCCGGCAAAACCTTGCCGTAATTAGCTTGTTTGCATGTTTGATAGTTTCCCCGCCATACATATATTAACTTGTAAATGAAGGTGTAATTATCTTGGCTTTCACATTTTTAGTTAATTATCTTATAAATTTGCCTTTTAGTGTTCCAAAAACAAATTTAGATTCCCACACGTTTTTTTCCAGCTGTCCTAATATTTTGATGTAATTAAAAATAAGACTTATTACAATAAATAATGCTTGATGAATAATGTCAAGCAAATAATTGTACAGTTTGAGCTTAAAAACAGATGTCAGTCGTCAAAAGAAGCATTATACAGTGTTATTTTTAATTGCTTAATTTCCATGCAGTAGGCTGTACTCGGCTCGATGGTTCATCCCAATTCTTTGGAGAACTTGTCGCATACGTCTGAGTTCTGATGCTAGATCCCTTGAAGAAGGAGTCAATATGTCCATCCATAATTGCCAGAGGAAACGTCACGTGGACAGGACTCGTGTTCACTTGGGGAGGGGGGCTAAATTAAGGAAGCTACCTGTCAGCTACGGACACAAAGAAACTCAGCGTCGCTAAATTGTTTCGCGCGTGAGGTGTCGGTGTGAATCGGGATGCTGAAAGCCACCCCGCTGGGCACGGAGCTTTTAGCCGTCGATCACTGCACCGGAAATCACGCCGTGTTTCTCGGGGAACAGCAATCTCTGGTAACAATCAATTACGCCACATTCTGCCTCCGTTACAGTTCCCCTCAGCGTATGATGGCGAGAACACACTGGAAAATGTTGCTCGTTTTCCTTTTTAGGTCTGTTACAACATGCATGGGCGATCGCAGAAATACACCATGATAGGGGCCTTTGTATCAAAGTTATAGTGCAAATTGAGCTGGGAGCTGCTCCATTAGCACAGGGAGGGGGGCTGCACGTTTCCCAGATTGAGTTACTGTCTCGCGCTCAGTCGCTCCATCTGTTTCCATTTAGATTATGACTGATGATCCTGCGATCTGTCACTTTTTTAAATGACCAGCAGCCGCCTGGCTGTGATGGGATAGACGGCACGTGACGGTGGCCGATTTGGCGGCAAGGACTGCGGCAACGTAGATCAAATGTGCGGGCTCTACCCAGAATGCCTTGCTCTGGGGAGGCTGGACAGTGACTGTGATGTACTGCCAGAAGTGGAGCTTCCATAGCTGTGCCCCTGTTGATGTAAAGGCCCTAATTTTTTGCAGGATCTCTCAGATTCCCATTTTCGGGGCCAAAAAAGGAGAATTGAGGGTCCTGAGAGATGATAAAGTCACATTTGCGACTGAACACCAGAGCCAGGGCTGTTCCTTACAAGATGGCTTCCTGCCAAACACGGTGACTGATCTCTCCTTCCCAGCACCTGATCTCCACTGAGGGGGTACAGCAGAAGTGGGGACATGTCTGTGGTTGCGAATCATCGTTGTCCACGTGCATTATGTCCCACAGTTCCCCAGGAACCAGGGGATTTGCACAGATCCCCTTGACCTCCTGACTGTAATTGTCTGAAATACTTGCTGTTATATATTTAAATGTAGTTGAGGGGTCTCCTGTAGAGAAGAATGTGGTTTTCCTCATGTGGATTTAGTTAGGCTTGGGTTAAAGCTTGTGAGTGACTGTACTGTTTAATTTTTTTTCCAAGAATAAAGCATCATCCATGCATCCATCTTCTTTAACCGCGTATCCAATGCAAGATTGTGGTAAGTCTGGAGCCTATATAAAACAATTATGGAAAGTGCCTAAACGGACATAATAACTTTCAAATGTAGACTCAGTTATTGGAATGAAGGAATGAGTTTGCCATTTGAATGTAACTGGTCTGTAATGCATCTTTAATTAGATATATAGCTTATTTTCACACTCTGTGTGCTCAGGTTGGAAAAAAGAACATACTGTATCTGGTAGGAGTAAAGATTCTTGCAGAGATGGACTCTGTCATTTCCAGTTAAAGGCGAGACTTTGCACGTTCTCTTTTCCTGACATGAGGCCGGCGGTTCATTCTTTTGAAGGTCGCCTTTAAATGTCACTGATCCAGGGTGCTGCTGGGATGTCGGAGGTGGGCGACGTCAGCGGAGTGGGCGCATTCCACAGCCGCCCCCGCTCATTCAGCACAGAAGCGGGAAAGACGGTCCGCAAACGACTCGATTATCGCAGCGCTGACTGAGAACGTCCCAACTTATTACAGCCCTGACCTTTCAGAGGCCTTTCGGTGTGATGAATCTCACGGGAGAATTTGCCGCGGTCTCCCTATTCTCGCGGGTGCCACCAGAGCTCGCCGGGACAGACGTTCCGGGGGCGAGACGTCTGCTTCCCGAAAAAAAAGGAGAAGCGGAACGTTCCGGATCTGCAGGCCTGTTGGAGCGAGGCAGGATGTTAAATCCTCCGCTTTACCTTTGTGTCCTTTGCTTTCAAATTCAAGAGACTTTGAAACATGGGACCAAGGGAGGCACTAGCGTACTGAGTTTAATCAAGACAGAAACCCTTCTCTGTGAGTGTTCCCCAAAGGTTCACATCAAAAGGTGTGTTCAGCTTTGTGTGCTTATTAGTCTATTAAAACACAGATGGCTGACTGCCTCCGCTAATTAATCATATATAACGTTTCACCGTCCCCTTTAATGAAAGTGTGTCAGTGTGCTGGAGATCAAACTTGTGCTTTGTAGTAACCGGTGGCCACTAAAAAGTACTTCGACCTGACGAAGAGCCGTTTGCCCGATCACCTATTCACACCTAGTCATATCGTGAACCTGCCTGTGTTTGACCGACAGGTTCGGACTCACTTCGCGCTCATTGGATATGCACACCTGAGAGTTGCTGATACTAATTATGGGGATACGGTTTGAATCTCATTTCAGGCTCTTAATTGGGCACCTGAGGGACATAAAACACAGTAACAGAGAGATGCATATTGTGTGTATGTGTCTATAAAAATGAGAGGGGCCTTCTGCCTTGAATTAGAATGACTTTATAATTAGACTTTCATTTCCCTGACAGCAAAGACATCAATACAAGGTGCCTGTCATCAGAGTTTGTCGTTAAGGCTTGTTGAGAACTCTTTGAAGAAGCAGACTTTGGCAATAAACTTTACAAACAGGGACTCCAATGACCCTTTCGCCTTGAAGACACATGGTTATGTTTACAGTATGTGTTCATTGTAATGGTTCATCCAGTATAACCGTTAGAATGCTTAGAATGTGCAAACGTATGTTTGGTTTGCGTAATCGGACTACTTTTAAAAAAGTAATTGCCAGGAAATCGTACAAAGCATGTGCTGAGAGCTTGCGATAAGGGAAGTTGAAACCTGTGTAGGCTTGGGTGGTATTATGGTATACCACAGTATTTTGGGTGTACTGTGGTATTTTGAAATCTTGGTGACAAAATTACATTTGATAAAAATTTATTGCCAAGATTTCAAAATGCTGGGACTGCATTGCTTTTGAAAATACCATCAGAATGCTGTCTGTATGGACAGTATGACATATTCGATGCCGATCAAGCTTAATCATGTGTGTATCATCTTGGAGAGAGGAGAACAGGACCACCATATGGCCAAGAGCAACCATATTGTGAGTCAGTTGCAAGTTGTCCATCTTGTAGGAGTATGGCATTGAGAAATTTTTGATATGTTACTTATTTACCAGATGCTTTTATGCAATGCATGTTGTCAAACACTGTTCAAAGAGGATTATAACTGGGGCTGAGAAAGATTCCAATGGATAGCAGAGCAGATGCAGCTTTACAGAGTATATCCTCACGTGCGGAATGGCATTCCATGTCATTGAGGTACTGAGCACATCCCTTTGACCCAGAGCCCCGTGGATTGCTCATAACTTCAGCCTTCATACAGATGGGTGCTTTTAGCGATCTGCGCTAAGTGCCACGCTCAAACAGCAGTAGGGCCGCTCATGGGATTTCAGTCACAGGTTCCGATCCTTAGCCATCATACTGCTTGCTGCCCCTTAATAAAGAAGTTAAAATGGTTTTATGGTTTGGCTGCACGAACACTGGCATCATCTTTGCCAGCAGAGCGAAAACCATTTGCTCTGAAGAAGCCCTCTTTGGAAAGTCAGACTCTTTTTCTCGAATGACGGTTTGGCGGATTGGGGGGGGGGGGGGGGGGGGGG
>JAODJU010000018.1:3465417-3477212 GCA_026776725.1 Gnathonemus echidnorhynchus | reverse complement strand
CCCCCCCCCCCCCCAAAAACCTCACTTACTACTCTTAAGACACTGAATAAAGCCCCTGATTGGTCGTAAGTGTTAGTGCAGCATCATTTGAGGGGAATAAAGCTTCCCCGGGAAAGCGGCGGTGACACAGTCCGGTTGGGCTTTATTCCACCTGGACACGCATGACACTGGTCCTGCTCATCTGCAGGTAATCATGGGGCGGCAGAGGAAAAAAACTGATGCAACACAGTGTAACGCACAAACGAGAGCCTGTTAAATTGCACCAGCAACAGGCGCAGTGCCGCAAGACTCGTAGCTATTGCCTCTGATTTTCTAGCTCGTGCGGAGCTGCGGACGTCGCTGCTGCCACCTGTTGAGCGGGAGCAGGCCTCCAGGAAGCTCCCGCCAGATGAAAGCACACCCCGCCATCGTGTGGCAGCCGCTATCAAAAGGAGCGCATCGGTTTGCAGTCAAATTCGATGGGAACCTTTGATACGGCAAGCAAATAAGACCCCCTTGCCTATGCATGAAACTGGATTTAATAAAAAAGGATGACTGGGATTCCAACCAAAGAAAATATTCATCTTTTTTGGAGTCTTGAAGTCCCTGGCATGCATTTCTGTCCAAATACAGGGCAAGACTGTGCAGCAGCGCTTTGAATGAACTGAAACTAGATGCATACACAATTTGCTTTTGCTTTTCTGTTTTTTTAATGGGGGTCTTTTGTGCATCTTTCCCTGCAATATCAAGATACTTGAGGTTTGCCCATTGATTAAGGATTCAATTGACTTAATAAACATTCAGCCTTCCATTATCCAAGTATCCAAGATTAGTCTAATTTCTCAGACAGATGTTCTGCCTGGGTCCTTTAAATGAATTGATCTACTCATCTTCTCTGAATTGGGAAAATGGGGCGAGCAGCGACGGGCTTGGAGGTGGATTCTGAGTGGCGTTAGAACACGAGGCGCTGACTGGCGCGGGGAAGCATGCGGGGCCTCAGAGGCTCGTGCCGGAGCGCGTACTTAACAGTCGATTACTGCTTCAGTGTTGCTTATCTGTGAAATGCAAGGCAAATCCATGTGCTCCGCTGTGAAACTGCAGGTCCGTTGCTGTTAAGCGTTAAATTAAGTAAGTTACCCCCACTTCAGGAAACGTTTTAAATGTAACTGTTGTAAATGTTACTGCTAGAAGTGAGGAAGAAGAGTAATTTTCACACCACTAGTAAATTAGACGCCTAGTCTCACACTTAGCTATCTACGCAGTAAAGTCAGATGAGGTTATGTATTTTGGCTTTGTCCCTAAAGCGCTACAGTTGTAAAGCTCACGAGATACAAAATATGTAAGCTTGTAGTTTGGAAGTCATTAAACAAAATGCGAAAAATTCAGCAATGCTGATAGTCGGGTATGTAAATGTGTCGCCCTCTCATTTTGCCATGCTGTGACTTTACCTGATTGATAATGCATGCTGGGAATGGCTGTCTGGGTTGTGGCTCATTTCCCAAACTGTTTCAGTGCAGCATTAAGGTGCCTGGACAGACTGTACAGTACATGTGAATAGAGGTACATTGTATTCTGGCATTCTCTGTTAAGGCACTGAATAATCAGTAACACTTACTTAAAGCAGTCATCATAATTCATTATAGATACCTTCATAATGCATTATAATGGTCAGTATAAGCCATAACGATGTATTATGAAGGTATTTATATGCATTATAGATGAGAGCTTCATAGAGCATTCATAATGCATAATATACATGGCTATAATGTGTTATGCCTTTTTATAAATAGTAATAGCCATAATGTATAATAATTTATGAATGCATTATAAAGGTATCTATAATGCATTGGTGCTTTAAGTAAAGTGTTACCGAACATTTTAATATATGGATGGTGTATGTAAGATGCGTCTTCTTATTCTGGGCTTTTGGAGTGTGTGTTGTTAAACTCATTCATGTCTTATTTTCTCTCGTTGGGTATGCTTGCAAATAAAGGAGATGAAATCTTGAATAAAAAAAAAATGTGTGAAAACAAGGTTATGCCTTCAGATTTGGTTCCCCCTTTGTAAGGCCTGTTTTGTGTTTTTGCTGCTGCCTGGTTCCTGATAAACCTGTTAAAGGCTGCTGACGTGTGGGATGGGAAGTGTGCTCATTTGTAGTGCGGGGCAGACATTTAACAGAGGATGCTTGGTTTGCAATCACAGACCTAAATGGGTTTTAAATTGCATAGGAATAATAGGTAAAAGGATCTGGCTTCAGAGAAAGCCAGTGTTAATGGAACCTGTCCTGACTGCATGGATGAATGAGGCACTTTTAACTGCTGGCTTAGAGTCATTGTTGTTGTTTTAAACACAGGTCATACTCAGTCTTGTTAGTTATATGGCAGACGGAGGTGTTTGGGTAGATCCAGGCTGTCGCTGAAATCCATACTTCAGATTTTATTTCAGTAGCTATGTGGACCTCCATTAGCTTATACAGGGAACAGGATTGTTTGTGGTGAATCTCAAGGCTACAATGCAGATGGTCCCCATGCTCCTCGCTTTACATGAATTACATCGCCAGTGCTGATTCTGGATCAGTGCTCGGCCTGTGAGCTACCTGGCTCTCCAGGCTCATGCCATACATTGTGACTGCTCTCAGCACAACTTGGAAGGAGGCCAGCCCACAGTAGAAGACGCCCATGGCCTGAGAGTCCAATTGTGATCTCCATCTGGGTTCCTCAGCCTTTTCCCAAACAGCTCTCCTTTTCCCCCCAAAACCAACATTTACTGTCTTACAATCAGTTGCACAAAAAGGATGTTTGCATTCCCTGAATGCTCCTTTTGCTTCCTCACTGAATAGGGCAGATGTCGTCTCTGGTTTGGGAAAAAAGCTGCTTGCTCACTTTGTTTTTGTCATCCCCCGCAACAATCAGCCATTGTGAAATACCCCTCAGCAAACCACTCGAGAAGGTCAGGGGACTTTATCCGATGAGCTCTTGTGAAGTAACTACGTCAGAAGATCAGCAGAAACAAAGGAACCCTCCCCACATCCTCTGTGTCTGTTAAAACCACCCATGAAAAGGTCTTAATTCATATCTATGGCTTGAACTAGTTTTTGATATTAACAGGGCACTTGATTTGGGAAAAGGAAAACAATCACTTGACTCCTTACTTATCTTGTTCTGTTAATCTTTTCTTCTAGCCTGCAATTATGCGGTAGTTCTAGTGGTCAAAGGCTGCAATAGTTTGAGCTCATATTTTATGAAGCCCGTTCTGCAGACGGACAGCGTCACAGACCAAAGAATAATACATCACACGCCTGTCTCCAAAGATCGCACTGCAAATGTCAAGCTAGACAGGAAATTGTAATTAAAGAAAGGAAATTGCTGCAAAGAAGCACTTGATTTTTAAATGAGCTAAGCATGGAATTTTGTAAGCATTTAATTAAGGCCCAATTTGCAGAGACTTTGGTTTTTTTCTCCTTGTCTCGGAGTCTTATTGTAATCCGCTACTTCACAGTGAACTCATTCAAAGCCTACAGTTGAAAAGGCTGAGAGGATGTGTTTGACCAGCTAGGGGCTTAATTCTCAACGCTCTTGTTCATAGCTGGGGGTGATCACTCCATAAAGTGTTTCTACATTGTTATTACACTGTGCTCTAATCTCCGAGGTTTCAATTGCGTGGATTTATAAGGGAAGGCGAACGGTTGCCACAATGTAGAAAAAAAGATGTCCGGAACGACCGCCTTGAAAGAGCCTGAAAGAATATAAGTGATCAGTAACGTTTGTTTGATGTCTATCAGCAAAAGATAAGAACAGAGAATAAAAATGCCTGTTGATCGCATGATATTAATCACACTGTGTAAGTCAGTTAACGTAGAGAGATGTCGCTGACCAAACTCATTTCTTCCCTGGTTCTCCATTCATTTCTCCTTTGGTATCACTACCATCGATATTCCTGAGTTTTCCGACAAGACCTGAAAGGTGCATAAATCTAATTGCCAGGGAGGTCAGGGGCTCAGTTTTGCATGTTGCTTTTGTTTTGTACAATCCCTTATATGGGTGCTATTTGGCCAATAAATAAGAATAAAAGTGGAACAAGTAGGGAAATCATTTCAAAATACAGAGTTAAGCCCTTTTATATGGTAGATTGTAACAGTTCTAGTTAAATGGACATGTCCTTGCTCAGGGTGCGTGGGGAGGGGGCAGATTTGATGGGATGAACAACAAGATCCAAGGGTGTGGAGTAAGGAGGCGGTGATGCGCAGGCCCACGGTGGCACGCTGGCCCCCACAGCTGCGTCACGCGCTCCCACCCCCTCGCAGACAGGCTGTGTAAGAGGAACAACAGAAATTCAGCTGAAGAGATCAATTATAGATAGAAGGAAATGAATGGGAAAAGTAATTTAATAGATTATTGAGCTGATGTCCTATATCATGTACAAAAGCAAATGAAGAATTAGATTGTGTGCTGGACGAAGCAGCTTTTAAAGACCTTTGAAACTGTATTTAATTAGAAAAAATGTGTTTTGAATGCAGTTTGTGTTGTTTTATTCGGGGTGGGTAAATGAATGAAGCCGATCAAATTGATGGCCTGTGCTTGGGAGGAATTCCATTTCATTTTGTCCTCCCCCCCCAGTACCAGGCAGATTGTGAACCTTCATCTTCCTCTCGCTTTCAGACACACTGGCCTCATAGCTCTACTCACCCGTTGCCCGGCGATCAGCCGTGGTAAAGCACACGTTCATGTGTAAGATGTGATGCGGCGGTCCACGGGTTAGCGGTCTAGGGCCCAATCACCAATCATGAAGGCAGGTGTGATGCACACCTTCCCAACTCGCTGCTCGAGAGACTCGCTGCGCCGTAAATACAATGTTCAAGCTAAACTATTTTTATTTATTAAGTGATGTGCATAACAGTTCTTTTGAACAGAATGTCTCAGCCTCTTTAAGTGTAAGAGAAAACTTTATAATGGAATCTGGGTGCATCTTCCTCAAGAGAGCATTGATGCTGGTCTCAGGCTGCTCCTGCTCCTGTGAGCTGTTTGTGTTTGGGAGGTTTGTAGCTGGTTCCCGACTGAGGCCTGGAGGCAAGGCGGGGCTTGGGAAGTGCTTCCTCACCAGACTCAAAGCTTTTTGGCGATGGGACCTCGGGATTGAATCCTATGACTCTCATACTCTTATCACCCACTAAACTTATTAGCAAAACAAAAAAAGCCATTAATAAGATGAAAGTGTCTCTTTAGGGAATGGCAGAATTAGTCATCCCCCCCCCCAACAGTTAATCTGTGCTGTGTGGTTGGCCTGCAGTCTCCACTATCCTCCATGCAGATGGATCCCATCTCGTTTACAAATACGCCAAAGACTTCAGCCCCTCAGCTCAGTCTCTTATTTGGATGCTTGCGCAGGGCAGACCCTGCCAACATCTTAATGTGCCCCGGACTGACTTGGGGAGTCGGGTTGTAACTCTCCTTTCTGCATGACTGGCCTTCACACGCTTCCTGGATCTTCCAGAAAACAGAAAACTGTTGAATCCAGGGGGGAAGAGTCACGCATGCAGCACCTGATGAGAGAAAAATGAATGGTATCCAAAAAAGGTGCAAAAACTTTCTTAAGTCAACAGCACACTCACTAAAACTCCATGAGGAATAAAGAACAACTCAGTGTGATTAATTGGCCATATCAACGAAAAGTAAAGATAAAAGGCGAACTGTAATTGAACGTGAAGCCTCATTTAAGTATAGATTTGCACTGGACCACTTTATCGAATTACTTTCTTGCACTTAAAATATTCTTTTTAAACCGAGTTCCATTTCAAATGGGGGAGGGGGAATCAATTATTACCTCATTTACTGAAAACGCCCAGCTTTAGCTCTGCAGTCTCAGACGTGATATGACCCCCCCTAGATGAGTTAGCTGGTGTTCGTGCGCTGTCTGCAGACCGTGCTGGTGAAAGAGTGTTGATGCGTGTCTTTAGGCATGATTGCGGTAATGGAACAGAAAAGTGCTAATGTAAAACGTGTAACTTCACTAATGAATCAGTTTAAATATTCTGCAGTTGTTAGCATTAAATTATCATTAGACTTCCGCTATTTTGGCAATTCAAATGAGAAACACTTTGCTTGGAATAAACTGTTCAACTCTAATGAGTTGAGAACTGAGTCTGATTAGTTCCCCCCACTCCACCCCCACGACCAGCAACAATCTCTCCAGGTTGGTTTCTGTGGTCACGCAGAAAGCATGACACTAAATGACCAGGCTGCTCTTTTCTATTTGAATGGTGCTACCTTCCCGTAGGAGCCCTGATCCAACTTCTAAATATTTATACCATGTTCAGAGTAGGTTAAAGAACTCCGTAAGGGCTCAAGTCAAGTCAAGCTACTGGAAACCAAATGTAAGGAGAACATTTTAATGCCCATGAATGCAAGTGACCCTGTGAAATGTCGGATTGAGTTTGGGATCCAGAAGAGGGCTGCTGTAACATGAGGCAGCTGAGAACTGCTGAATGATCATGTTAGTAGATCTCGTAAACCGTAAGCGTGTAAAAAAAAAAAAAGAAAAGGTTCCCATTTGAGCTTTAATCAAGGTAATTGGTCATGCTGTCTGCTGCTTCAATTATTTCATTGACAGAAATCCCTCACAGAAGTTAACATTGTACTTTAGTACTTTGGTTATTTGCACATTGTTATCTGCACTGCAAACTTTATTGCTCATTTATTGGTCATTCATTCTACTATTCCGCTGTCTTGTCTTTTACTGCACTGATGTTTGTTCTGTATTGCGCTGTCATTGTCCTGTCCCCCCATTCACCTGTCCCCTCCCCCCGCAAGTGTAGCATAAGATTTTCACTGTGTTTCTCTAAACACACGTGACACCCTGGAACTTGAACGCTGAATGGTGCATCCTCGTGAGATGGTTGCATGAGGTATTAATTGGGAATCGTACTCATTTGAGGCTAGAATGCAGTCCACTTCCATGTCATTCTGTAATTTTCTTTTGTTTTATAATGAATTAATTGAAAAAAGGTGTGTTGAGGTTGCGTGTAGGTGGTATGCGTACGTGCGTGCTTGTGTAGGGAAGAATGTTCCCCCTGTGACTACCTGGGAAAATTGTGCACTGACAGCTGTTAGAGCTAACTTGAAGGTTAAATATTAGGAAGGAATCCAATTTCTCTTGTCTATTCAGCTCAGCGGTGTGTTATATTGGAGCTGCAGTGTGCTTACGGACTGTGGGATATGAAGTAGGCTAATCAATCCCCTCTGCTCCATTCTCAAATTCCTCTCATATCAGGTCCCTGCCCCCCAGGCAGGCCCTCTGCGTTCCGAAAGCCATTTCCGAGCGAAATAAGAACTGTGACCTGCAGCAAGAGGGTGAAGTTGAGTTTTCCCTTCATGATTAATCTTTTCTTGGGTGGCTTTCAGAAAACGTGGCGGAGGGGGGAGGGTGGAGTGGGAATAAGAAAACATGCAAGCCTGTACCTTGTGACAAGCAAGCAATTGTTTTTTACCCCCCCCCCCCTTTCATTTTTGTAACTTCTGACTAAGCGTGGTGCAACGAAGGCTGCCAATTAAAATGGAGAGAGGAGGGAATTGGGATGTGGATGATGCGATGAATGAAGTGATGATGCTACGATTAAACCCAGGGCTGCTGTATCTATCACCTGAACTGTGGTGATGATGAAAACTAAAATGTGTTTTTTGTCTTTTTTTAAAAGAATTCTGGTGCTTCAATGGCTTAGTGAGGGCTTAGGCAGAGGACTGCTGTATCAAGTGCTTGCCAACTAATAAATGCACACGGGCGTGTCTCAGAGATAGGGCAGATAGACACACTCTATTATTCTGAGAGAAAATAACTGCATCGCTCCTACCCATTTGAATGCACTAAACGCCTGACAACTTGGTGAAATTTCTGGCAGCTATTATTTTGTCCAATGGCATTGCAGAGACGTCAAGATCTCTATGGTAGCACAGGCAAGGCTAACTTGTATTTTTATTACGTAGCTCGTAATTGACAATCTTATTCTTAGGTACATTCTGCGTCGTCGGGCTGATGTTGTAATTGACGTGTCAACAGTGACGTGTCCAGAATCGGAGTCACATCCCAGCGCGTTGACAATTTGCAAAGATGTCAGGCACCGGGGCCGTCACCATTACACAGCTGTAATGAAATTTGCATAGATGTTGGGGTTTGATGCTGAGAAATGGTTGTCTTGCATATTGCGTGTAACGAATTTCTGTTCAGCTTCACTGTGGGAACTAAAACCAAAAAAATGTGCTCAGTTGCAATGAGGACTGAACCAAAATCCAGTGATGTGATTTCAGAATTATAACAGAACTTGACAGCTGTTTACACTTTCAGGAGAAACAATGCCATTTTCACCTCTTACTCAGTCAGTTTGCTCATTCAGTTTCCGTTCTGTGGTGTTTTGTGATCATATTATCTACGAAAAAAGAGATTAAGAAAGAAAATTGTTGTGCTTTGTCCTTTGGGAGTTAAGCATGCCCAGATACTTTGCTTCATATTTTCTAAGCATTTTTGGACTGTAGTGTTTACAGATGCTTTTCCTCTCACAATTTCATGAATTTTAAGCCAGTTATGAAGTCTCTGTGGGCCAATAACAACGGGTGCAATTGTAATCAAAGGAGCCAGATGGACAGAACATGGGTGGACCTAGGGGTAAAGTGATATAATCTTTAAGTACCAGTATCACATTTTACAGGTTATAATGACATCTGTCACTGAGATTGGAGCTGTCAGCTGCTCCACTGGCCAGGCAGTTGGCACTCTTTTAATACGGTTTTGTGATGGGTCAGACATGCCGTTAAACCTGGTGTCCAGCCCCGAGTGAAGGCTCATTTAAGCGGGCTGGAATGAACTGGTACTGCTATTATGATTAAGAGCGCAGGCGTGGCGCTCCATGGTCAGCAGGGAAAAGCTGATCAACAGAAATGCGAGCGAAGACTGAAGAAGCGGAAGGTAATCTCCAGCAGAGAATAAAAATTAAAAAACAGCAATCGACTCCTATAGCATTTTAGTTTCCAAGCACTCATTTGTAATAAAAGTGTTGCTGTCATTGCTGTTTGATGGGCCACAACTACTGAGAATGAAAGAACTGTCTCAGTGCAATTTTCTATTATAGAAGAAAAGTGAAGCACTACTTATACTACAAAAAGTGTTTTGGCGTAAATGGGTTGTGCTGCTTCATTTAAGTAGCCAGTACCTTGTTCAGCTGGTCATTTCTGCTTAACTGATTCAGGTTATGTAACCTACTCAATGTTACATTCAAAAGGCTTCTCTTGAGCATGTATGGAGCACAGATGATATCTTAACATTCTAGCGGATGCAGAGCCTCGCTTATGCTGACCCAAAAACTAGTCCTGTGGGTCAGTACTGTTGTTAACGTCCTGGGGGCATTGGTGAAGGTGGTTTTGCATGAAATACAAGTTACAGACCTACAGGGAACACAGAGAAAGTAGGTTTGCCTCGATCCGCATTTGGACCAGTCAGAACAATGGATCAGAATCTGAGCGTGGCCCTGAGGGAGCACCTAATTGGTCCTTCTTTGCTGTTGTCGTACCTCAGAAAATAAGTAATGAATAATAAAACTGTGTTGTGTGCTTGTGAAATCCTGTAGTGCTTGAATCTGCTCTATAAAGCTGTTTGGGTACACTTGAAAGTCCAGGTGTCTTTTGCCCTCTTATTAATTGGATAGCCTGAGAGATGTCAGCAGACAGGATGAGTAATCCTATATTGTGTGATGACTTTGGACATGATGATATGTTCAGCTCTGTTGGCTGAAGTAGCAGGAGAGCTGACTCAAGAACAGGGCCAAAACTCTGATGGCTGAGTGCCGACGCTCAGCTTCTTCACAAGACTTCTGCTCCCGTGCAACTGTCCACAGCTTCAGAGTCCATCAAACGGTCTGTTCAATCTTTGTCTCTCTCTCTTTATTTTAATCTTTTCTTTTGCTGCTCTGAGTCCCTAATGCTAGTGACATGCAGGGAAGTCATTCTGAAATTCTGTGAATTTGAATAGCTTGGTGTGGAAGTCACTCATCTTGATGACTCTAATTATACGGCAGAGTAATCTTCTGAAATGTTTCTCAGAGGCAAATGGGGCGTTGTTAGAATGGTTAGTTTAGAAGTCTCTTCGTACCTAATTATATTCTCTCAATGAGCACATGATCAAAAATTATCATCTTAAAAGTCCTGGAGCCCCATAATTGTTAACTCCCTTAAGTTTTGTTTCACATTTGTCTTCAGGCCTGCAGGCCAAGCGGTGGGACAACTCACCCAATATGGATCCTTCAGAGAGGCCCCAATGCCCTGAGTCTTCTTTTCCCCCTTGAGCTGCCTCCATTTGCTGATTTATCTTCTCGTTGTAGGAAAGGTGTGCAGAACAGTGCCGGAGAAGAGGCCTGGAGACAAAAAGTGAGCCCTTTGAAAATTTTTCCATTCCCTTTGTTTCGTAACTATGCTTCTCTAATCCTTCTCTGGTCATTCCACTCGCACAAAGGAATTCCCTGGTTAGATATGCATGATGAATCCAGATCCACCAGGAAAATGTTCTCCATATGCTTCTTCAGCAGGATATCTTCCAATTGGTCTTCCTGACACATCGTCTATTGTTTTTGTTCATCAACCCAGATAGTCTTTGTAACTGCTCATAAACAATGACTGAAGGCTGGGAGTCTTGCCATGTGGTACTGGGCTACTCAGGGCTGTGTTACTTCCAGGATTTGTCATAGACTGAGTGTAGTTCTCCGAAGCGGGGGGAGAATCTTTGTCACGAACCTACAGGTGAGAACCTGTCTGTCGCTTGCTTTCCTGCAGGTCCCGTCGCCACAGGAGTCCGTGATGCTCTGACATCGGGAAGAAGGTAGGGCATGTGGAAACATGTTCACTGGGGCCAGGAAATGGGTGTCACCCCACTGGCTTGGGTATTGTATTGGGTGTTGAGTCTCCTCTTGCACGATTTATCTTACTGATGATGGGATACAGGTTGCTATCTTGATTCTCCAGAAGGCCATATGCGTAGCCCACTGCAGTAGTATCGGTACTGAACCTACACTTAGGAGAACTTATGGGTGGTTTATAAACCTCAGGATTCTGCTAATGTTGTGAAATTGTTGTGAAATGCAGCCCAGTATTGTACCAATTTTATGCGCAAATAAAATGTTTATATTCACCCTTCAGCATCTCCTTGCAGGACGCCTTTCTACACATTCCTTACATTTGACGTTTGTCAGGTTGTTGTTTATCCATTCATACTATTAATCCAGTAGGGCAGTGTTTCCCAATCCAGTCCTCGGGAACCCACAGACAGTCCACGTTTTTCAGCAGTATATCACAACGTGCACTGTCTGGCAGGGAGCTGGGAGGGAGCGAAAACATGGAGCGGATGCAGGTCCCCGAGAACCGGATTGGGAAACATTGCAGTAGAAGGTCAAAGTGAGGCTGCGACCTGACTCAGCAAACATCACAGGCGGGGTCACCAGTTGATCTATGTCACATGTTTTTGGACTACAGGAGGAAACCACTGTAGATGGCAAGATACGTGTCCAGCCAGCAAAGTTTGGATTCAAACCTGCAACTCTGGGGTGCAGGACCGTAGTGTTAACCTCTGAGCGGATGCTTTGATTCCAATGTTCTGAAAAATATCATTATTTTTTCCAATGTTAGTAACAACAAAAACATTTGCAAGGATTTCCAGGATAACTTTTTTTTTCAAATGCATAAATATAAATGTTAAAAATGATCACATTAGAGCCCTATTATTCAAATCACGGTCCTCGAGGTCCGAGCACTGCTGGTTTTCCAGCCTTCCTTTACCTGTGAGCC
>JAODJU010000018.1:3452430-3464141 GCA_026776725.1 Gnathonemus echidnorhynchus | reverse complement strand
CCCCCCCCCCCCCCCCGCCACCCCCCCGTCGCGCACTTCACCAATTTGACCAAATTTGTTCCATGGCTGGTTCTAAGCACCAGTGCTGTTTTCTTCCTGCACTCCAGCTCTGTTCCTGCAATTTGCACTTTCTTTACAGAACATTAATAGCTCTGTCAGGCGCCCGGGGCCCCGGCTGGACCCCGCGTGGCGTGCCGCCCCTACCTTCACCGCAGTAGCATGAGGCTGGAAAATCTCCCGGCTCTGCCGCTCTATCCCATCAGCACGCAGTCAATCAGTCACCATAACGCCGGCTCCCATACTAGAAAAGCCTGATTAAAGATGGCCTCTGTGCTGTGTTCATCTATCTTAATTTTGCCTAGTGTTGTCATTCCCCTTTGCGTTGAGAACATTTTTTTTTTGAAAGTTTCGTTTTATTTGGGGTGGGGGGGGGGGATGTTGACTCCTGCAAGTGTGATTCCTTTTTCATTTAAAATTAATGCCCTGTTTCATGTGGAAATGACTAATCAACATAAACCGACCTGCCTGTAATTAGGTCATATGTAAACACACAACAGCACCTTATACTGCAGCCTTTAATTTCATACGGGATTATTTCCTTCCCAGAAGAGATTCACTTTCCTGCGCTCTGTGTAGTGCGGTCAGGACACACCTCCCTGTCACATGACATGTGTGCACATTCTGAAGCGCCTCTTGTCATGTAGCGAGCTATTAAATTTCGACAGAGCGTCCTCATGTCCACCAGAATGGGGGTGGGGGTGGGGGGGGTATTGAATATTGAATTCTCCTAAACTTTGGTTTCTCTCCCTCCAAACGGTGAAGTGGTTTCCCAAGGCTTCGGGACGCCAGAGCACGTGATATATTACCGCCATACAATGGCCCAGTAAAAGTTGATATACTGTAATTGTGTGAGATAATTAGAATTATAAACCTCTTGTAAAATGCCCTGTTGGGATTGGGAATATTAGATTGTCCACAGGAATGCACGCCCACTGGTTTTTTTAATTTAAGGGATGAGTGTTAGTAGAAATATCGCTTAGCCCCGCGATCGCGTTGGAGGTGTACATACCGATAAAGACCTGAATGCTCCATAAACCATTACTTTAGAGTCAGAGATAAGTGCATGAATTAGGATCCTGCTAATACAGCTAAATGTAAACTCTCCAGAAGCTTAATGAGTTCGGAGCCACGGGCAGCTACACGGGACAGCTTCCGGCGTGAAAAGCAATTAACAAAAACTTAAAATAATTTGAATTAATTCTGCTCTTGTTATCGGCAGAAATGATGCATTATATTTTGATTATGGGGGAAAAAAGCTTTTTATCTGTAAAGAGAATACCTTATGCTGATGTTGCTCCTATTAAAAATCAGCTGCAGGGGTGAAAGCCCCCCCCCTTCATTTCTGGCATTGCAGGCCTGGCTCTTTTTCCTCTTTCATTTTTCATTCCCCTCCTTTTTTTTCACATTACGTTCAGGGTCCCTATTCATTTCAGCCGGTGTCATTCCGCATTTATTCTATGCTCGTCTGAGGTTCTCCATTTTTCCCCTCCATTCTCTTGTCTCCTTGCGAACAGTTTGCCTCTGATGCAGGAAAACAGTAAATCAAAGTGAAAGAGTGGCGCACACCAGGTAGCGCCTGCACAGCCTACATTTCTGAGGTCTCTCTGGGGGGAGCGCGTGCGGAGGCTGGGGGATCGTGGGTAATCCAGGAATCACGGGTAATCGTGTCGGGCAAGTTCGGTTTGTGCTGCTCCTACCCACGTTGGCGACAAACCAAGACAACCAGTTGTCCTTGGATGCAGAACAGAAAAAATCAGAGGGGGTCGTGTTGTATTAATGGAAGTGTGTCTTCAGATGTCCAGATTTGTTGATGTTCTTTTTTATATGATGAATGTAAATATTTTGTTTTAATTTTGCATGAGACGGCTTTCCATGTTTAGATACATGCCGCTGATATTTAATACACACAGAATATAGGAGCCCTTAGTAACAGTGTATTTATTTAATTAGGCAGTAAGCTCTGCTTTCTCCGCGGGTCGCCAGCTATGCTTTGCATGAACCCTGCAGAAATCATTTTCCTTTAGTTTAATGCCTTCTGACGGGCTTCTGTAGTCCTTATTCCTCCACTGTAATGCGGTGCAGTGATTACGTTGTTTTGCATGGGCTAAATGGATGATAAGCCAGTTTGGACGGCACGCATGTGCTCCGCCGCTGTCCTTTCTGAACCGGCCTTGTGGCAGTCTGCCGTAGATGGGCCACTTCCTGTTTGTGTAATGGCTGTTTGTTGCGCTGAGCGGGAACAATGCCTTTTGTGCAATATGTGTTTGATCTGGCGTTCCCCTGGCTGGGAGAAAGTGTTAAGTGATATTTTTCTGATCTTATCAAAACATATTGGTTTATTTATTGGCATAAATTAAGGGGGGGGGGGTGGAAAGTTCGGGTTCAGAAAGTGCAAATCCAGACCAAGATTTTGTTTCAACCAACCAGTTGAGTGTTAAGAGTCACATTCATAAAGTACTTAACTGGTTGGTTGGAACAAAATCTTGGTCTGGAATTGTACTTTCTGGACCTGATCATTCCACCTCTGCCCCCAGTAAACAAAACCAGCCAATACAACCTATTGGACCACCTTCAACCTCAACACCCCCCCCCCCCCCCCAATTCCCTTGGGTGTTCTGCTCCAAAATCCCACACATTAACAATTAATATCTGTAAACTGTGATAGTTTTTATATGGATTCTTGGCTGATTAGCAGCATACAAACCCCACAAAGGCACAAAGCCAGCAGTGGGCTTTGGACCCCCACCCCCGCAGGTATGGGACTGCAGTGCTGCTCGCCGAATCGCCGTGCCAACCAGCCGGGTGTTCCTGCTTAATTTACAACAGCTGTGCATAGCCTGGGTCACGCAATGGCTGTAATTATTTAGAAATAATCGATGGCCTAATGATGCTGTAATTTACGGCACGCATTAGTCAAGCGACTCGCGTGTTAATCAGACAAGGCTTACGGGTCAAGCTCCGCATACCTGATCCGCGCTGTTTAGTGATTGTAGTGTAGTCACCTGTTTGCACAAGTTCTGCTAAGGCTTCCTCCGCGTCTCGTGTTGCACTGTAAAGTTTTAGGAAGCGTGGGGAGATAGACAGTTGTTTGTTGTAGTCTGTTATTAAATGTCACAATGAGTGTGGTGCCTTCATTTTGACGACTGCTGGCCCAACGGCCAGAGGAGCCCATCCCTGATTCGTGTGTGTGGAGGTTGCATGTTCTGGTGTTGGGCGAGTTTCCTCCAGGTACTCCAGTGTCCAGCTGCAGCCCAAAAAACATGTGCTTAGGTGAATTGGCTTTTCTGAATCACCCCGATGTAATTCAGTTGGCATGCTGTAGGGATCCTCCTGGGATAGGGAGCCTCCTGGGATAGGCACCAGGCCCACTGCTACCCTGTGCTGGGCTAGCAGTTTGAAGATGGAAACTTGTGGTGAGTTTATAATAATAACACTGAGCTGTAGTCCTGTGTCTCAGAGGCCTGCACTAAGGTTTCCTTCTTGCAGTTGACCACCTTCAATAACATTATTACTAATTTAAAAATGTGCCTTGTTCACCTGATCCATCTTTCTTAGAAGAGAATTAAGGAAAGCTGTGATTTTTTTAAAAAGGGAAATCAGAAATTATGACCCAGTTATTGACGATAATCCACAGACTTTGTAGTGAGCAGTTTAATGTGCAAACTATTTCCTTCTACTGAATTCCACACACCAATCATATCACTGCACAGAAGATATCGCCGAGGTGCTCACGCTCGTATCTTCTGTGCAGTGATACGATTGGTGTGTGGAGTCTGTGGAAGAAAATAGTTTGTACATTTAACTGCTCACTACAAAGTCTCTGAGTTATCTTCAGTAACTGGGGCATGAATTCTGGCAAGAGACATTGTCGCTGGATTTTTCAGATGTATTTTTCTGGTGCTTTAATGACCACAGAAATAATGCCATTCACTAAATTAGGTTTGAGAGAAGCCCGAAATTTCTATGACCGGTATCTCCAAAATGAGCCAACTCCCAGTAAAACAACCCAGATGGATAGGTAGCACCGAAGCCCCTCTGAAACACATCTCTTTACAGTTTTGGGGTGAACCACCCCTTTAATACATAGCAGCAATCTGGCTGTCTGACAGCCTTTCCTGATTAAAATCAATCGGCATACTCGCTCTGAGTTTTACAGTACCCCATGCCATACCAGCTCGCTGCCAGTTTGCGGCCCAGTCAGTGCCTAATGGCGCCTAATGGCCTTTTCGCATGGGAGTTTTACCCCTCAGCCCTGTCGTCAGACCGGCTCCTGCATGGAGAAAACACCAGAAATCTCACACTTAATGCGCCACCATCAATGCAGACACAGATTAAGAAAAAAGACATAAAATGACTTCCATGTGAAAGTTTATTCATTTCTGCTTATTCTTTGTTTGTTTGGTTAAGTGATCCAACGTTTAGCGTCAGCAATAAAATATGGGTTTACTTTAATATCCTGGTTATTGCCAGGAATATCTCAATATTGCTTTATTATCTGCATTACATCCAGAAATCTGTAAATATTTGTAGAGTTTTTCCTGTAAAAATTCTTTTTGCATTTCTGTTGAGCTGTCATTAATTACACAGTAAATGTTGTGCATCACATATAAACAGAATAGAAGACCTGAATTGGAGACCACCTATAATTTCAGTATTAGTATATTTGGTAACGCTTTACAGTAAGTGCACCTTCATAATGCAAGCATTCATAGAACATTCAGTGCACCTTCACAATGCATTCATAGAACATTCATAAGCAGCATGCAAGTACACCTTAACATCCTAACATCCCTTAACAGCTTTCATATACATTAATAACAAACATTATATGATTATACAATTATAATGTTGGTTATTATTATATAACGTTTCTTATTAATGTATATGAAAGCTGTTAAAGGATGTTTATGAATGTTTTATGAACACGTAATGAATACATTATGAAGGTGCACTGAACGTTTCATGAATGCAATATAAAAGCATTATGAAGGTGCAGTTAATGTAAAGCGTTGCCATATATTTTTCCCTCATAAGAATTAAGGGGTAGGTTATCAGGGGTTCTGCTTGCTCTGAAATGATGCTGCTCATTAATTGTGCGTGAAGCCTAAGCATGACCACAACAGTATAAAACACATAAAAAGTTTGTTGAAATCACTGTTTGACACTCTCACGACGGAGGGTTTTCTTTGCTGCCTGTGCACAGGAATTTATTATTTTTGCTTGATCTGTGAAGGTTATAAGCAAAATAAATGGAGGGGGAACTTTGCTCTAAATTATCGGGGATGTATCCCCCCCAGAGGTTGTGCTGTAATATCAGCGAGTTCCAGCAATAACGGATCGCTGTTTAAGCCAAGCCTGTGAATCAGCCGGTTTTAGGGAGACAAACAGGGACAGGAAGCACACAGACCTTTAATAACCTGCACAGCGTCCCTCAGGTTCTGGTCTGATTCCTTGCTTTGCTCTCAAACTCCTGCGTCAGGTTAGGGATACATTCCCATGTCCGGAAATTTACTGGTTTGAATTCCTTGGCTGGCAGAGTAATCGTATCACTTTGAGTAAGGTCCTTAATCCTGAAAACCAGTCCAGGAGGCTGGATAAACAGCTTTTACTCTAACCCTAAGCTCAATTTTTGCTCCCACTTGTACATGTGTGTCGTGGGAGCGCAAAAATTATTCTCATTGCACTCAACTAATATAACAGAAGGCAGGTAAAAGTATTGTGTGTAGGCCAGGGATCTGTTTCCAGAAGAAAACTGCGTCACCCTGCCCCCCCCCCCCCGCGTTGATCCTAGGACTTTCAGGCTGGCATAGGGGCCCCCGCCTTTGTCACTGAAGGGCATAGGAGAGCCAGAAAGCTGCCTGGGAGGGGATTCATACTGTTCTCCTCAGTGCTCCATCTTTAGGCCGTGAACCACCAAGTCTCACTTCTCCCTGCTCCACATGAACAAAATACAGCCAGGGAGGAAATAGGTGAGGCAGATGCTATCGGTGGAGAAGCAATGGAGAATCTGGGCTGTCGGTGGGGTGATGAGCTTCCCAATGCCGTGGAAGTGCTGTCTGAGCTGCTGCCGGTGAAAGCCGTGCTTCAGGGTGACGGCCGTGAATGGCCAGGCCATAGTGCTCTAAACGGGAACGTGAACAGCATTTAATCAGAGGTCTCCTTCGACCCAGGAAGATCCAAATGACTCTCACAAAGGTGCCTTCGGAGTTCAACACTAGCATCCAAAGACCACTGCTGCTCAAAATATAAATGCATTTATTGCAGTTATGGGACTTTAACGAGCAGTGAGTCAAAGAATTAAATGGATTGGTGTCATTAAGTCAGGTGACACTTCCGTTGCTTGTCAGGCAGAATACCGATACAGTGTGGTGAGCGGGAACCTCGCGGTGGTCTGAGCTGCAGCTGGTCTTGCATTTTATTCAGCATGGTGCATTTTAAGGCTCCAGGATAAGTGGATGGATGGATGGATGGATGGATGGATGGATGTGTTAGGGATGGTGCATGTGAAGAACCAGCTTATGGGTGTGAGCTGTCCACTAAGGCGTAGGGAGTGGATTTGAAGCTGACCTGTACGGTGCAAACACGCTGGCCTGCCTTTTTTGGTGCAGGCCTGTCTCCAGGTGATGAGCAGGGGAGTGCAGGCCTGCTTAGCGCTGAGTGGCTGTCCCAGCATGCCCACTGCATCTGCTCCTCGGCCAGTTTAATCAACGCCCACCAACTCATGGGATAAAATACGACTGATGTCATTTTTTATAGTGTATCTGTTTTACTGCTGGATAATAATTAAAGAGAGCATTCATTTACACCAATTATGTTTGTTTTTGCTACATTTACGACCTTGCTGCCACCCACTCCCGGGAAGACCTTCCCCGTGCAAGTAAATAAAATCTGAAACAGCTGGTATTTGAATTGCAGGGCCTGACACAGAATTATAATAAGTCTTTATTGGTCACCAGGGGGGCTAGCAAAATAATTTTAATGTCTTTCTGCTGCACTAATACATTCCCTTTGCTTTCTGTTTGTGGCCGCTGTAAGGATGTACGGCTGATTCTGAGGTCTTCATTGGAGTGTGGAGGGTGGGTGGAGGTGGTGGAGAGGGAGGGTTAAGAGAGGGAAAAGGAAGCTTAATTGAACAAACTAATGAGCAGGTCTCTTTTCCATCTGGGATTCGCCAGTGCTCTTTGAGTAAGATTGTTTGACAGTTTATCTATGATAAATAAGCGCATTCAGAGCTAATTAGCTTTCGGGCTCCCGGGGGAGGAGTACTCGGGCCCCTGGGTCCCCGCAGCCCCCAGCAGCCCACACACAGGCCTATTTGTTGCCCCCCTCACTGCCCCGTTCCTTGTCATGCAAATGGTTCCTTAATCTGGCATCTCATTTACAGGCTTGCACACTTGTGGGGTGTGGAGGCTGCAACGGGCCTCACTGAGTGGCAGGTCTCCCCCCCCCCCCCCCCCCGGGACGAGCACCATGGACTGACCAGAGGGGCTTGTGTCACCTTACGGGGGCGCCTGTGCCATTGGAGTCCCTCTATCCCTCACGCAGAACGGAGATGCTGATGTTTCTGTAAATCGTGCAGCAGGATGGGTCTTTTCTGGAAGCCTAGTTGTGTGTCAGACCACGGGTCCTGGGTCACCTCACAGGCTCTTCCCATGCAGCCATAATTCATGCATACATGTACAAAGAGCAGGAATGCCCCCCTCGCCTGTTTGCCCTCCTCCAGCATATAGAGTCCCGATTCCTGTGTGTGCTGAGACTGAGCCTAAACTGAGCCTCTCCGCCCATCGGTCTCACTCTCCGTCAGCCTCTCTGCCAGTCAGGATCTCTGCCCAGCAGTCTCTCTGCCTATCAGGCCCCACCCCTCATCAGTGCCTCTGCCCATCAGCCTCTCCCTCTGTCAGCCTCTCCGCCCTCCTGTCAGTCTTGTCCTCTATCATGCCCTACCCTCATCAACCGCTCTGCGCCTCAGCCTCACCCTTTGTCAGCCCTGCCCCCTTCAGCCTCACACTCCCTCAGGCCCCGCCCCCTTCAGCTTCACTCTCCCTCAGGCTCCGCCCCATCAGCCTGCCTGTCAGTGCCTCTGCCCATCAGTATCTCTGCCCATCGGCCTCACCCTTTTTCAGCTCCACCCTCTTCGGCCGCAATCTCCGTCAGGCCCCGCCCCCTTCAGTCTCTCTGCCTGTCAGTGCCTCTGCCCATTAGTCTCTCTGCCCATTGGCCTTGTCCACTGTCAGCTCCACCCCCTTCGGCCTCGATCTCCGTCAGGCCCCACCCCCTTCAGCCTCTCTGCCTGTCAGTGCCTCTGCCTGTCAGGAGGAGTAAAAAGTTCCCCTTAATTAAGAAGCGTGTTCCTCTTTCTGAACATCCTTCACCTTTCCAAATACTCTTCTTCTCTTGTAGAAATATAATTGCAGTTTTTGTTGGGTAGTTTTCAAGGACGTATTTTTCTTTCAATTCTGTTGAATATTGTCTGGTTTGTAACTTGTTACTACCGGTTTTCATTGCCCCAATTTCCCTTTTCAGCTGTAAAGACATTATGGTAAATTTTGCTTTTTTCGAGGAAGACACTTTTATTAGGCATTTGTACAGGTGCATAGAGATTCTTTGCATATTCCTTGTTGCTCTTCTGTGAGATGCATATGTATATACAGGCGAGAGCAAACCTTGGGGCCAGAGCACTGGGTCAACCATTCAGCACATCTGATTGCTTTGTCAGCCATGGGATTCAAACCAATGACCTGGACATGAATGCAGGTTCTTTACTTTCAGAATCCCACACCACCATCTTTATACTTCTGCTGTCCTCTGCTCTACAAGGTGAACCATGGAAGGGAATAGGAGGTGATGTCATCACAGCTATTATGACTTAAAAAAGGCTGTTCTGTACATGCATTTATACTGTGAATTCTCAAAGCATGAAAAAGCTGTTGATTAATTCTCTGTAACGCCCTAACTCTCCCCCCCCCCCCACAGGGTCAGGTACACATCCCTTCACATTCCCACATCCCCTCACAGGTGCAATCTATTCACAATAAATGTGTCACTTTTCATAGCAGCAGCTGCCTGAAACACAATGTGGCTCTCTGCTCCCAAATGGCCGACACATGTCACTGTGTGCCTTAAAAACTGGTCTCTCCTCTATGCGCCTAAGAAGTGCTGTTGATTAGCACAGCGCCCCCTACCTTCCATGGCCCAGCTTCCCCCCGTGTAGATAACACCAAAATCCTGCACTGCCAGGAGTCCAGCTCATTATGGTGACCCAGTTGTGGCTGGGCAACATCCTGCCAGACATCGTCGTTGGTGCACTTGCAGGGGGCAGCACTGCCGGGTCGCCGGTAAAAAGTCACGACTGCGATTTGTCATCTTAAACACGACATGAGGCCCTTTTATGAAGCAAAACGAGTTTCCAATAAGGAGGCACCACAAAAGACCCATGATTAATTTGCTTGTTAGGCCCTTGCAGCTGTCACCTCCGTAAGACGTACGGACAGCAGATTGACTAATGCTGCAAGCGGAGCGGGATCACGGCTCTCCGGGCAGTCAGACCTTTCCGGAGCCTTTCAAAGGTGCCACACACTGTCTGGAATAATTGTTTTTGGAGGTATTTATTAATAAGTATTACTAGTAATTGATGTGGTAATTAGGTGGATGAATGTGACAGCTAGAGAGGTTTAGCTCATGGCAGGAGTAACGGAACTTGGATTTTGGCAAGGGTGGCGGGCGTCAGGATGGAGGATTGAGCCCAAGCTGACCTCCTGAATTGTGTCTTTCCACCTTAATTGCTTGTCTGGCTCTTACAGTGACATTTCTTTGCATAACAGCTACCTAAACACTGGGGGGGGGGCACATGGGAAAATCTATGGAAGCAGTGGCAGGAATGCGGTGTGCCAAATGACGATTTCCTTGGAAAAAATAAAAATTCCAATGGCTGGCGTCTGACCAACTTCGGAACAGTCGGCGAGTCAGTCCTTGTGATATTGCACTAAGATAACGCCTAAAGTCGACAGGTCCACAGAACCAAAGGCGGCGTTCTACTCATTCGCATCGGAACCAGTGCCGTGCCTGCGTGTTGAGCGGCGTCCTCAAAATCCTGGGCCCCCCTGCTTACTCTGTGCTCTCCTCTGGCTCTCTGCTGCTCATCACTGCCCACGCCTCACAAAAATTTGAATCCCCCCCCCAAACGTACACTGCTGCTTCTCCTTTTGAGAAGCTTATAATGAGTACTATCACATCATAATCAGTATCACCCAGAGTAAAGTGGTCTTCAGCCAGCTGGGTTCAACCTAGTAACAGTAATGAAGACAATGTGTGATATGTTTTTGCTGCCATGTTGAAAAATCGCTGTACGAACCAGAAACGCCTCCTCCGGGATCTATTTGGGCTGTGCTCTGCTGCGGACACGCAGGTCGCGGGCAGGTAAGGGTTTTACATGTTTTTGATTAGCAGAGGAATACCCGGCATGTTTGTATTTCCTGGGTAACTGGGTCATGAGTTTGCGTGGGTTGGGAACGTGAACCCATGAAACTGGCAAAATCGATATTGTATCGGACGGCCTGGGTTAGGAACCTCGATGGTTCATCCATAGCGATCTGAGCACCAGCACTATCCTGTGTTCTCCAAAACAAGCAAGCTCACGCATCGCCAATTGGCCGGGATGCTGACGTGACTGTGTCAGAATTAACTCTCACCTTTCTCTCTCTCTCTCTTTCTCACACAAAGATCCATGGTAACGGCAGCCTCCAGACGGTTTAGGTAATCATTTAAAAGCACACACACCCTGTGGGCTTCTGCCTCCGAATCAATTCACAGTTAAAGAACACATTTGGCACAGATGGGCCAGTTTGAGATACGGAAATAAAACCCCTGAACTTGTAAATCTCTGTCCACATCGATCAGCTGGGGGTGGGGCTTAATGGTGATGACCAATCACAGGTGGGCCTCTCCAACAGTGGCGACACGGCTTGTGAATGGGAGTCATATTCAGACGCACAGATGTGCCGGCTGTTAAATGTTGCCCTAGGGAGCTCAGCAGTATTTAAGCTCAGGTCATCTTCTCTGAGGCCTGGCAGACTGCCCTGGCTCTGTCAAGTCCCCGTCACGCCCCACGGGGTAAATCAGGTGGCATTACTGAGGTCACACACTCCTCACCTTCATCTTCAGTCCGTCGCTTACTTCGCAGCTACTGTTCCATGTCCGAGGTGCTGCGCCGAACATTTCTGCCCAGCTGCTGTGCGGAACGATGATGTGGACCCTCACATTCCTGCGGAATGTGTCAAAGAGGCTGCGTGCAGGAGCCAAACCCTCCCTCCATGGGAAAACTATGGGTGTCATGCTGTTCATCAGTCATCACTAAACAACATGCATAGAAGGACTGGCATCATATCTAGGGTGCCCTGTGTCTCCTGGCTCACGGTACACTCTGTAATAGCTAAGCCAGTGTTTCCCAATCCGGTCCTTGGGGACCCACAGACAGTCTACATTTTTGCTCCCTATCGGGAGCTGGGAGGGAGCAAAAATTGTGGACTGCGGGTCCCCAAGGACCAGTTTGGGAAGCACTAAGCTAAACAATTATGGATGGATGGATGGATGCATGTATGCATATTTTCTTTATATACTATTCTTTTACTTTGTTGGTTATTTAGCCCCCCCCC
>JAODJU010000018.1:3346056-3357442 GCA_026776725.1 Gnathonemus echidnorhynchus | reverse complement strand
AAATTCCATCAAGGTATGAGTCTGGTGTTGGCATAACCTGTCAGATGCTCCATAACCATTAGCAAAACAACTGGGTCGTCATAATCAGAAAAACTCTAAACATTTAGTCATATTTTACTGTATTCTGCATATGAATTTTAGAATATTGTGAGAAATATCATTGTGAGAATATTTCAGGGGCGTATTGCCCAGTCCTAGTCAAATCCCTTCCCTGGAACAAACAGCAAGGCAGACAGAGAAAAAACATAGCAACAAAATGTACCATTGACATTGTCTAGTTAGGCCCTAAGACAAACAAATTTATTTTCATTTAAAATGTATTGGGTTCTCTTAATGTGTCACGGTTTTCATAACGGAAGTTCTCTGTGCCACGTGGGGCAATATTCGACCCACTGATCAAGATTGTACATTATTGTACATAATGTGTGGGCTTCCTTCCCTGTTTGCAAATATTCAACAACTATGAAGTACAGACATTTTCTTTATTTCGAACACAATCTATGCATGCCTATATCTGTTGCATGGGCTAATCAGCTGCTGTAGATACCAGTGTCAGAGACACAATATTAAGACTCGAAGGCTGCCCCCTGTGGCACGAAGCACTTCCATTTTGAAAACCACAACACATTAAAAAATGAAATTTGCACGATTTTTTATCTTAATATTTTTGCGTTGTGTTAATGTTGATGTACTTTGGGTTTTTTGGGCCACTGTATGTGTGTGACCAATAAAACCCTTGAATTCTTGAAGATGGTAATAAACCAGGATTACCAGAATCCCATGCTGTTAGCCAATTGGAACTTTACTGGTGGGGTCATTCAGGCCCTTTGTTTACTCCAGGGACAAAGTCTTCTACCAAGATACAATTTACTCAGCCTTTATACTATTATGATATACTGGTTTAAGACTGAGACCATTACACCCATTTCACCATTCAAACAGACAGAGGAACAGGTAGTGAGGGGGAGAGGGCAGGATGGCTGTATGGACAGGGGGTCTGTGAGAGCTGACCTATGGGCCACTTATTGTTCAGTGGGGGCTGAGGTGAAGTAAACAGGTGTGGTGGCGTGATTGACAGTTTCCCCCTGGGGAGGGAAGCAGCACAGGCCCAAAGGAGTGCAGGGTTGCAGAGTTCTGAGGGGCCAGTGACCATACATCCCTCCCCTTTAAATGGCACATGAAACGCGCTGATGCATTATCTTCTTTATCAGTACAGCCTGTGAATCATTTTCTGCCAATAAAACGGCAGGTATCAAGGGAGCCGTTCTCGGTAGCTTTTTCACTAGCTTTTTGTACTGGTCTTCACAGTGTTACTTGTGACGCATTAATAATACTTATGACATGTTTTGTCCATTTTGAGATTAGTAGATATGTGCACTGTGTATTCATGTAGGATACTTAAAATAGCTCTACAAGTTTCAGTCTATCTCTAGAAATAAAATTACTAAAAGTTAAACTGAAACTAAAATATATTAAAACTAAATAGAAATATATTTCAAAATAAAACAAGTGAAAATTTAAAATAATATTAAAAAAAAAAAAACTATAACAACATTAATCTGCAGCCCCACATTGTTTTTATTTGTTTTAGTTAAATGAACAAAGAGTAATGAACAATGGAAGGATATATTTAATAAAAATACTATGCATTTATTGCATGATGATGAAATCTCTGAGGATCATAGTTGACCAGAACTCTGGGCTTCCAAGTTACATAATTCTCTCATTGGTTGGTCGGGATTGAGGATTCCCTCTCCTTTTTTGCAGCATTCGTAAAACAAGTACAATCCAAGTCCCAAACAGATTAAACCGAGCAGTATAAACCCCGTGACCTAAAAAATATATGACAAGTATTCAGAAGTCAATGCAAAAGAATATGTTGCATGATTGTTGATTTAATTGACAAAATAGCTGAACATTGTCTATGTACAGTGAGAAATATACTTATATTCACTAATTATCCAGCAATGGACAACAGTAGTATGTGATTCAAAATTTGGCAATTTTATCTTATTTGTTTATTTATTTATTGCAGAGTTCCTACCTGAGACCAAAACATGGAATCTTTAAACAGAAGCCTCCGTTGCTCCATTTCAGTTTCATTCACTTGCAAAGGTTGACACCATTTCAGAGGGCCATCACTGTCTACGTTGACATATTCTCCTTCCCAGCTTGTAGCTGCACAGGTGTAGTATTTGCCATCAAAGAACAGCAGGGTCAGCCACACCACTGCTGGCATAATGTAGGACATCAACTTGCCACACTGTTCCAAAATCTGTCCCGATGCACATCTGAATTTATTTAAGATCAGCATCATAATAATAGACATTATTGCCAGAATGACAAAGAATGCTGAGGAAAACCATACATTCCTATAAGGATTTCATGGACACTGAAATTCCAATTCTGTCATCTTCTCCAACCCCAAGAGGACTAAACCTATGACTGTGTTTAAAGCCACAGGACTTTTTCCAAGCTCGTCTTTTAGTTTGGAAAGCCATTGCTGGTCAACCATTCTTGATACTACACAAGATGTACTTTGAGATAAACTGTAATGTACTTCCACAAAGTTTGTCTTTGGAGGACGTTTTAGTTTCTCTTTACCTGTCCGGGTATATATCAAAGAAGGCGTGTTTATATTCAGTTGATTGTTTCTCAAGCAGGATCAGAAATGTTGGTCTTGGGTGAACTGGGTCTTCCTGCAGAACCGTAATTAAACAAATGAAGGAATCGCAACAAACTGGAAAATCAACACACTGGGCTTCTGAGAAAACTTATATGTAGTACTGTAAAAATATAAAGATACACAGCATCACATTTATAGAGTGAAGTGATATAGTTTTGTTTAAATGTGTTTTTTTTTATATTGACATCTAAACACAATATACGTTGTACTACCATATTGCTTTACCATAGTAATTGGGTTATATAAAATGGATTAAAATATCTAGAGTTTTTGGAAGACGTTTCAGATGTGAGCTTGGCCAGCTGCTCAGTTCCCCAGATTGGTACTTCCTGAAGCTCCTCCTGGATCTCATGGGAACACATGCATCAAAGATGGTATCAATCTTAAAGATAACCAGTTTTCATCACTACAAACAGCTGAAACACCTGGTAGTGTTTGGTAGACATTGGGTAGAATAAATAGAATTTCTTCTGGCACAAACGTTTTGAAGAAAGAAGCATCTGCTTCCATTTTTACTGGGCAGAAAGCTGCTGATACCTCACAGATTCTTCTAATTCACACTGACATGGAGACAGGAAAATACCATACACTGCATTCAGGGTTAATATAGTCTATGGAGAGGAAGACTAATTTTTCTTGAAATTTGCATGAACGATCTCTTCATCATACCTGTGATTTACTGCTTTTTGTGTTTCTGGTGTTGAACAGTTGGACTCCAGTATGGAAACCCTTTTAATGTCTGGTGATCATTTCCAGGAGAATTATTGTTTTTTAATTACGTACTCTGTTGTTTTGGCTTGAGTCAGGACAATCCTTTTGATTGTTGAATGAGTGTTGAAGGTCTGATGCCTGCCATTTATAAGCCCTGTAGACAGAAATCCCTTCTGACTGCGTTTTCAAGGTGCCTTTTTGACCACTAAATGTTTTAGTGAACAGAGTGGAATCATTTATTATTCTCACGCTCATTGGCATCTTCAGCAGTATCTTCTTGGTGTAAATTGGGACTCTTAAGGCTTGGCAGCACTGGGCATGTGCCGTGGGGGTGGGGGGATGGATTAGGGTCTTTGGTTTCAGAGTCAACACCAGTTAAACATAAATCAGAGCACATTGGGTGGTGGAAGACCTGCAGCTGTCATACAGGAAAGGGGTGAACTGGATGCGTGTGTTTGCCACCTGCCTGTCCCAGCTCTCCCTGTCTTACAGTAACTTTCACTGACTTCTTTACAGTCATAAACTGCACCCTTGTATTTGTGGTTGGAAGAAACAAAGAATGTACAAGGAATGGCATCTTTATATCCATACTTCGGTCAAGTTCAAGATTCAAGATCTTTAATTGTCACATACATAGTTATACAAAGTACAACATATAGTGAAATGCATCCTAAACCGCTCTTTTGTAGTTGCTTAAGTTAAAAAGTGCAAAAAGCTAAAAATGCAAGCAGAGGAGTATGTTCAAAATGAATGGTAACCAGACATAAAAAGTGACCAGTGTAGCAGTGTGGATATGGTGAGGGATACAAGAGCACAATGTACATCAGGGTGTGAGGTGCAATGGCATGTCCAGGTTCAGAGACCTTATGGCCTGGGGGTAGAAACTCCTCCTAAGTCTCTCAGTCCTGGTCATGATGCTCCTGAGTCTCTTTCCTGATTTCAGAAGCTGAAACATGCTGTTGTTGGGGTGAGATGTGTCCTTTATGATTCTGAACTCTGAAGGCCCTGCTCCTACATCTCTTGATGTAAATGTCCTGAAGAGATGGAAGGGCCGACCCTCTGGTGGGCTTTGCGATCCTGAACACAGCTATTCCCGAACCAGGAAGTAATGTTCTGAGTCAGGATGCTCTCCACAGCGCCTGAGTAGAAAGTCCGTAGGATCGTTGAAGAGACCCTGAACTTCCTCAGCTGTCGCAGGTGGTACAGGCGCTGCTTAGCCCTTTTGGACTGGACTTGGATGTGAGCAGTCCACGTTAGGTCCTCAGAAATGTGGACACCCAGTTATTTAAAACTCCTCACCCTCTCCACAGGAGATCCGTTGATAGTGATGGGGGTGTAGGCCCTCTGCTGCCTCCTACTGAAGTCCACCACCAGCTCCTTTGTCTTGTCGACATTCAGCTGGAGACTGTTTTCATGACACCATGCTGCTAGATTCTCCACCTCAGCCATGTAGGCCGACTCATTTTTGTTGGTGATGAGCCCCAGCACCACTGTGTTGTCCGCAAACTTAACAACGGTGTTGGAGCTATGAGTGGCCTTAGAGTCATGAGTGTAGAGTGCGTACCATAATGGACTGAGTACGCACCCTTGTGGAGATCCTGTGTTGATGGTGATGCTATGAGACACAGCTCCCAACTCTCACCACCTGTGACCTACCAGTGAGAAAGTCCAGCACCCACACACACAGTCGGTTATTTACTCCTAAGTTACTCAGTAAGCTGCTGGGCTGTTAAATGCTGAACAATAATCAATGAACAGCAATCGCACATAGTTGCCCAGTTTCTTGCCCACATGGCTGAGGGTTGTGTGCAGGATGTGGGAGATGGCGTCCTCCTTTGATCTGTTGGAGCGGTTTGTAGAGGCATCATAACGGATGCTTCCGAAATTGCAAACACTATACACTACACACAGTACGTACTGAATTTTGTTAGAACCTTACTACTCGACTATTAATGTACTGCGTACTGTATGTATATATGAAAACAGTATGCATGCACTCGGACATATTTCGGTTGCTACCGTGGATATTGCCTGACCCAGATGTTTACTGATGACATAGCTTTACCCCCGAGAAAGTTAAAATCTGTTAAAAACTATCAATGGAGAAATATATATTTGAGTATATTTGTATAACTGGCAGGGTTGTGGCCATTCCGGAATGCATTCATCAATTCCAATCCAAATCAGGAAGTGGAACTGGAGTTGGAATTTAAATCTCTCTGAAACTCGAAATCAATTCCAATTCTGTTCCCCATAGTTTGTTTTCCAATCCCAATTCCAGTTCCATTTCCTGATTTGGATTGGAATTGATGAATGCATTCCGGAACCCTGACAACTGGATATTGTTGTCTGCTTAAATCTGTACAGAGATGGCA
The DNA here is from genome assembly GCA_026776725.1 of Gnathonemus echidnorhynchus. Classification (NCBI taxonomy): domain Eukaryota; kingdom Metazoa; phylum Chordata; class Actinopteri; order Osteoglossiformes; family Mormyridae; genus Gnathonemus; species Gnathonemus echidnorhynchus. The sequence continues at coordinate 3,351,670 of JAODJU010000018.1, read as the reverse complement.
CTTCCTCCACCATCTTGACAAAAATGTTTGAGAATGTGACTTCGTCTCCAGTTGCAGCTCCATGCAGTGGTCTTGTGTGACAGCGTAGCATCTATCGGTTGCACACTTCTGAATTTCCCAAAATGTATCCGGGTTCCGTTCACCTACCGCTTCGAATATACTGCTTACTTTGCTTATTTATATTTTGCCACCAAGAAACAAATATGTGGTTTTGGACACACCCAGAGACATTATGTGCATACCAATCATCCTGATCAGAAAGCCGGACAAACGAGATAGACCTGGTTTGCAACAGCAATGCAATACCGCCCCGACATGCGCACACATGTGACCTCAAAGAGCCCGACGGCATTCAGACAGGCCCTCGATTTCCGCTGGGTTTTACCGCGGAGGTCAGTAAGGGCATTAACATGCATTTCATCCACACACACTCCCTTCTCATTATTACCGTCTTTTTATTCCGTTTCTTTTCCACCCACATGTGATTTATTCCCTACTTTTTTGTGATACTCACTTTAAATTCTTTTATTTTTTCTCTTTCTTTTCGGTTTTGACTGCTCCCTTTATAATTTACCCGACATTCTCTTGCCTCTCCACCCCCTCCAACCTCGCCCCTGACCACCCCTGACACACTCTTCCTCTCCAGCCGGGTTTGTGAAGTCGCCCATGTCAGAAAAACTCAAAACATTTTGTCATATTTTACTCTATTCTGCATATGAATTTTAGAATATTCTGAGAAATATCATTGTGAGAATATTTCCGGAAAAATAAATGTTTTTAGGGCTTATTGCCCAGTCCTAGTTAAATCCATTCCCTGGAACAAACAGCAAGGCAGACAGAGAAAACAACATAGCAACAAAATGTGCCATTGACATTTTCTAGTGAGTTTGCCCTACGACAAACAAATTTATTTTCATTTAATTTATTTATTAAAAGTAGATTTCAGTTTGCAGTCCATTGAATTTATTGCTTTTTTCACTTTCTGAAAAAAGTTATAAGGTAATTTTAAGCAAAAATGGACCATAGAAGTAAAGAAATAATAATTTGAATTATATCATGATAATCATCAATATGATATGGAAAAAATACAGTATTATGATAAAATATTTTGCCATATCGCCCCTTTCATGTAACTGCAGGTTGTAGTCTGACTGTATACACTGTGTGTATGGTGGCTCTGAAAACCCAGAGCAGGTCAACATTAACACAGCTGCAAAAACATTAAGATGACACAAAAACAACAAAACAAAAAATTAAGCTAATTTCATTTTAAAATGTGTTGCTATTTTATCTTTATCTTCATGCTGTTGTAACAAGTAAATTTCCCCAGTATGGGATCAATGAAGTCTTGCCTTGCCTTATCTTACCTTCATGTATTGGGTTTTCTTAATGTGTTGCGGTTTTCATAACGGAAGTGCTCTGTGGCACATGGGGCAGTATTCAACCCACTGATCAAGGTTGTACATTATTCAGCTAAGAATACGAAATGGACCGTTAGGACTGGGTGGTATACCAGTATATTTTCAGAATGAGGTAGAGAATGATACAGTACAATTTATATCGATTTATCATATGTTATTATTAGAGCTCAATTTAAAATTTTGAATACAGACCAAAGGTACAACTTCCTAGTTCTAAGCAATGCGAAAGCTTCAGTCGTGATGTTGCACAGAATTACAGTTACTGTACAATTAAAACAGGATGCGTTTCCAAAAACCCCCGGTTAGCAACTTATGTAATTGGACTCATTGAGTTGCATGGATCCAACTATGTAAGTTGCTAACACAGTTAGCTAAGACCATTATAGCCATTGCACCATTCAAATGGGACCATGCAAATAAGAGAAAACATGAATAGATCTGTCAGTTCCATTAACATTTGACATTATTTTTCCAATTTAGACCCCATTGGGGGGGGGGGCAGAGGAACAGGTAGTGAGGGTGAGAGGACAGGATGGCTGTATGGACAGAGGGTCTGTGAGAGCTGGCCTATGGGCCACTTCTTGTTCAGTGGGGATTTAGGTGAAGTAAACAGGTGTGGTGGCATGATGGTCTGAGCTCAGTCTCAACAGAGTCGGGTTGACAGTTTCCCCCTGGGGAGGGAAGCAACACAGACCCAAAAAAACATCCCTATAATATAATATAATATAATATAATATAATATAATCACATGCTGATGCATTCTCTTCTTCATCAGTATGACCTGTGAATCATTTTCTGCCAATAAAATGGCAGGTTTCAAGGAAGCTGTTCTCAGTAGCTATATAGGTAGCTTTTTATACTGGTCTTGTACAAACGTGTTACTTGTAACCCATTGATAATACCTATAACATGTTTTGTTCATTTTGAGAATATTACTACATATTTGCACTGTGTATTCATCTAGGATTCTCTAAAGATATAAAACAGCTCTACAATTTTGAGTCTATCCCTAGAAATTAATTTATTAAAAGTTAAACTGAAACTTAATGCTAAATATAAATATATCTTTAAATTGTATATAAAAAACTGAAACTATAACAACATTGGTCTGCAGCCATATTGTTTTTATTTTTCTTAGTTGAATGAACAAAGAGTAATGAACAATGGAAGGATATATTGTTACATCCCGGTCTAGGGACGGCGCGTAAGCAGCAATAAGGATCGGGAACAGGTAGTGGGGAGGTAGAGGATAAAGTCGGGAAACAATCAACATCCAGGGCGTTGATATTAACAGATATATGTGTATTTGGGAAATGTGACACAGACCAAAGCAATAAACAAAACCAAGTGAATTACCTACACGCGTACCTACGAAACTTCTCTAACCGAAATGAAAAAAAAACAAAAGACAATCGCTACCCTAACCCTGTCTAACCAGAAAACAAATACAAAAATGTCACACCCGCAGAAAACAAATGGCAGCTACTCCCTACAACCCTCACACACACACACACACACACATATATATGAATACCCCCCAAGTACAAATCGAAAACTGAAACAGATTGTAACGAGTAGTCAAATATAAATCACATGCCAAGAGAATAATAGCAAACGCTAGAGCAAAAAGCTGTTCCATGGGTTTGTGGGGCTTCTTTTATAGTCCTCTGGGTGGAGAGGCGGGAAACGGGAACGAGGCGACGAAAATGGAAATGTGGAACCGGATTGGCAGACTTGCGGAACGAGATCTGAAGGAAAAGATGGATACACATACATACCCACAGGCATACAGATGGAACATTTAATAAAAATACCCTGCATTTATTACATGATGATATCTCTGAGGATCATTGTTGAACAAGACCGTAGTCTTCCGAGTCATTTCTTTCTATCTGAGCTTGGATGGAACAGCAGACTCTCTTTCCTTTTATGCAGCATTGGTAAGCCTGGTATGATCCAAGTCCCACAATGATGATACAGAGCAGTATAAGCCCCGCAACCTAAAATATATAAGAGACAAATATTCAGAAGTCAATGCAAAAGAATATGAGGCATGATTATTGATTTAATTGACAAAATAGTTTAACAATGTCTATCTAAGAGACATACTTATATTCAGTAAATATCCAGCAATGGACACCAGTAGTTAGCGATTCAAAATTTGGGAATTTTATCTTTTTATTTATTTCTGTATTTAGTTATTAATTTATTGCAGATTTCCTACCTGAGACTGAAACATATAATCTTCAAACAGAAGCCTCCGTTGCTCCATTTCAGTTTCATTCACTTGCAAAGGTTGACACCATTTCAGAGGGCCATCACTTTCCACATTGACATATTCTCCTTCCCAGCTTGTAGCCCCACAGGTGTAGTATTTGCCATCAAAGAACAGCAGGGTCAGCCACACCACTGCTGGCGTAAAGCAGGACATCAGCTTGCCACACTGTTCCCAACTCGAAGCACATCTGACTTTATTTATGATCAGCATCATAATAAATGACATTATTGCTGGAATGACAAAAAATGCCGCAGAAAACACTGCATTCCTATAAGGATTGCACGGACACTGAAATTCCCATTCTGTCATCTTCTCCAGCCCCAAGAGGATGAAACCTATGGCTGTGTTTACAACCAAAGGACTTTTTCCAATCTCTTCTTTTAGTTTGGAAAGCCATTGCTGGTCAGGCATTCTTGATACTACACAAGATGTACTTTGAGATAAACTGTAATGTACTGATGCAAAGTTTATCGTTCAAGGACGTTTTAGTTTAGTTTCTGTTTACCCATCTGGTTTTATGTCAAAGAAGGAGTGTTTGTACTGTATTCAGTTGATTGGTTCTCAAGCACATTCAGGTATGTTGGTCATTGGTGAACTGGTTCTTCCTGCAGAACGTTTATTAAACAAATAAAGAAATTGCAACAAACTAGAAAATGAATACATTTAGCTTCCGAGAAGGCTTATACATAATACTGTAGAAATAGAAAGACACACAGCATCACAATAATAGAGTGAAGTGATGCAGTTGTGTTTAAATGTGTTTTTTTTTATATTGACATCTGAACACAGTATACGTTGTACTACCATATTGCTTTACCATAATAACTGGGTCATATAAAATGGATTAAAATATCTAGAGTTTTTGGAGGACGTTTCAGATGTGAGCTTGGCCAGCTGCTCAGTTCCCCAGATTGGTAGTTCCTGGAGCTCCTCCTAGATCTCATGGGAACACATGCATCAAAGATGGTATCAATCTTAAAGATTACCAGTCTTCATCACTACAAACAGCTGAAACACCTGGTATTGTTTGGTAGACATTGGGTAGAACAAAATAGAATTTCTTCTGGCACAAAGGTTTTGAAGAAAGAAGCATCTGCTTCCATTTTTACTGGGCAGAAAGCTGCTGATATATCACAGATTCTTCTAATTCACACTGACACAAAGACAGGAAAATACCATACACTGCATTCAGGGTTAGGTTAAATATAGTCTATGTAGAGGAAGACTCATTTTTCTTGAAATTTGCATGAACGATCTCTTCATCGTACCTGTGATTTACTGATTTTTGTGTTTCTGGTGCTGAATGGACTCCAGTATGGAAACCCTTTTAATGTCTGGTGATCATTTCTAGGAGAATTATTGTTTATTAATTACATACTCTGGTGTTTTGGCTTGAGTCATAACCATTGAATCCTTTTGATTGTTGAATTAGTGTTGAAGGTCAGATGCCTGCCATCTATAAGTCCTGTAAACAGAAATCCCGTCTGAGTACGTTTTAAAGGTGCATTTTTTATCGCTAAATGTTCTAGTGAACAGAGTAGAAGTAGCCTTTTACCCCCCGTTACAAAGTTCATTACATTATACTTTCACAGCTGGACCTTGACAAACCCACTTTGGGTTTTGGGATGTAGGGTACGACTGTGCCCTTGTAGTGTGCCAAGTTAAACTTGAGCAAATCCCGGGAAAGGCGGACATGTGATGGACCTATTTGGACCTATGTGTGTGTGTGTTTGTCTGCGTGTGTCTGCATGTGAGTGTGTCGGCGTTTCTCCCAGGAAATTACATTTAGAGTTCTGTTTGTGAACTCTAAATGTAGTTAAAGTCACAAGCTTTGAGCTCCAGCTACACTGACCCTGACTAACCCCATCTCCTGCAGCTCCTCCCCAACACACTGACAGATTTAAATGCCACCCCC
>JAODJU010000018.1:3319435-3333056 GCA_026776725.1 Gnathonemus echidnorhynchus | reverse complement strand
CCCCCCCCCCCCCCCCCCCCGCCTTCTCTGTTAGGAAAACAAACTCCACCAACAATCACAAGGAGAAGAATCTGCGCCAAAGGAACACCAACTGAGCAGGGGGAGCCTGTCTACAGTGAGTACTCCAGCGCCCCCTCCAGGCGGGGTCATGAGGCCACACATTACCCAAGCCTGACAGCAACACCCCTCTCCCCTAATTTCTTATTCACAGACAATGGCGTGAATTTCACGAGGTGAAGATGGAAGGAGCCCTTGGCTTGTCAATCAAACGAACCTGGTTTCATTTGGAGTCTGATGAGAGCTGAACATTAGGGGGAAACAGACAAAACGGCTGTGTTAAGCATCCCTTGTGAAGATATTACAATAGATGTACATATATTTATGTATATATTTTTCCATTGTGTATGATTTTATTTTTTATTTTATTTGTACTTGGGCATTATAATTATTTTTCTTTTTTATGCATGCAGATTTCATTACGCTTGTAGTACTCTACAGTAATAGTATAGTACTATACATACTTGGTTCTTTTTGATGGTTTACAAATCAATGGACTACCTTTGTATTTCATGTAAATCCTTGACAGAGTCACTGAGAGTTTTGTACAGTTTCTCCCTTGACTTAGATATGGCTCGGCATTCAGCAGCATTCGGCCCGCAATGCCGTACGTCACAGGTGGGGGGCGCCACCTTGCCAAGCAGTATTTCATCGAGGACCAGTGAATGCAAACAAAAATTAAAATGCTCAAACGTATAGGCAGCCAGAGGAAAACGGGGATTTAAAAGTTGTCCATTTTCTTTAGTAACTCACATGGCTTCATGTCTTGTATATGCTGCACTTAAGTGTTAATAATTACAGTAGAAAGTGTGTAAAATTTGTTTTTATATAAAAAACACTCATTCTATTTTAAAATATTTATGTACAGCATGGCTATTATTCTATGCAATATTTGCTTATATATACATAAAATATATATGTATATATACATATATAGATACATCTATACATATTTACATAAATACATATATATTCACAATCTGAAGGTAAGCAATAGCAGTGTGTTTTGAAGCTTTAATGTAACTGTGTGGGATCATGTTTACTGAATCTGGTATGTAATGCACTAACTCACACACCTTCTCTGCATGACGTTTCAACAGTTTGTGTGCGTGTCGCTTAACTGCAGAAGGACTTCCACTATAGTAGCCAGTGTGCAGAGGTAGCGGTTCACGACTGTCATTTTTATGAATAAAAAAGTGAAAAACTGACCCTTGCAAAGTGTCGCTGCTTTCCTTGGGAGTCAAAGATGCATGCGAGACCGCGAAGTTGATTTGCAGGTCACCCCCCCTCGCTCCCCTGGTCCTCTTGAACCCCCTCTTGAACTGGAGCCAATTTACTGTACATGCTTTTAAAAATCGAGGCTGAAAGCCCTATGAGGCAGTGCCCCAACAAAGACAGACAATGTTCAGAAGACTAGGTAAAGAAAATGACCCCAGTAACCCGTAATGGTGGTGGTTTGTTCATGCCCTAAGACAGGCTGTCAAGACCTACAGTACCTGGTTTTTCTGTGTCCCAGAATCCAGCAAAATCTGGTCATTGTTTGGGCAGAAAAACAAGCCAACTGGACTTGACCTGCAGGTGCAAACTGAAGGCAGACTGGAACGCAGTTAGTAAATAACAAGAAGACCCCACTGCACTCCTGGGGCATTGATGGCTGCCTTCTTCCAGCCAAGACCTTTTGTATCTGTGCCAGAGCATTACTGTAGACGTGTAGACATCCAAGTCCTACTGAACTGGCAGATGCTAGTAATCTTATGCATCTGTAGCACAGTGACAGTGTTAATCAGAAGCCGCTAAGCAGGGCACATTTCGAAAGTAACGATGCCATGCGAACAGATCACACTTTACTCATCATTGTTCATGATGCAGCTGTATCCAACTAAGTGGCAATAGCATCCATAGTTAGCATGAGATACTTTTGTATTTTAAACTAATACTATTAGCCGATTAATTAATCAGACAAAAGTTAATTAATGTAGCAGCAAAAAAATGTCTTAGGCAGATTGAGAGCCAACTGTTCAGTATTTACTAACAGAGAAGAAAAATATAGAATGTGGCGTCAATAGGGTGTTTCCAGGTGTAAAGTAAAGGCAAAAGAACTGGTTCTCAAAGATGGAAGAACATCCAACACACCCCGATCATTGCTAAGTAAAGGATGTCTTATTGATTAAACACAAGGTTAGTAGACCTGAAAAGCCACTTATCTGCTCTGTTCTGTCTTTCATTCTGAAGAATGGAGGATGTTGGTTGTATCCCCTATTGAGATCTGTCTTTGTAATTTGCAAATGCTGCCATCTAGTGGAACTTGTGCTGCCCATCCATCCATTTTCTGAAACCACTTGTCCTATTCAGGGTCGCAGGTGGTCTGGGGGCCTGTCTCAGAGACTATGGCATAAGGCAAGGATCAGCCCAGGTTGGGGTGCCAACTCATCACAGGGCATACTCACACACCATTGTGTGTGCATGGGGGGGAAGCTACAGTACCCTGGGGAACCCCCACAGTGAGAACACCCAAACTCCACACACATGGAGCCATGGCAAAGACTCGAACGCTTGTCCCAGAGGTGTGAGGCAACACACACCTCTGGGACAATTATATCAAAAATTGGGTGACAACATTTTGTCAGGTAGCCCTGAATTTGTAGCTGTGTCCCTGTATATGTGTGTGTCTATATATATATATATATATATATATATATATATATATATTCATTACACATGTCAAGGGATTTCTGCAGACTCCTGGGCTGTCATTCAGGGTCACCTTGGTCATGCAGCTCTGGTGCATTTGCAGATTTTAGCACCTTTATAGAACAAAATAAACACACTATCTCTGTCCAATTCATAAACAGCCACATTCCGTCTGAGCTTTAGCAGTTTTGCAGGTGCGCTGGCGATGTAATTGCAACCATCAGCACTGAGATATGAAGACCTGGCATTTTTGGGTTGCAGAAACCCCACACAGTATATTATTATTATTATTATTATTATTATTATTATTATTCATAGTCCTTATTGCGCTTCCTTCTATCAACGAAGTATGTGACGCAAAAAGGCCACGAGGGGGCTCCACTGTGTCAGCAATTAAATTAATTTAATAAATATATAAAACGTAGAAATAAAGGATAGGTTAAAAGTTATTGCAATAATTGGCTCCTTTTTATAGCATAAACATTTTAAACCTATATATATATATTTAATGTTTGGGATTGAATGTAATTTGAATCCTTGCAAAGTACTGAGTAACCACCACATTGCATCATCATGACCACGTATGTAGTGAATAGATCAGTTTCAGCTTGATGGTTTATTCCGCACTGCACGCATAGCTGATTGAATCATTAGCCTATCGATTAACACGCAGATGAATATATATGAGAAGCAGACGTACAGGCATATTCTACCTTGACCTATATAAATGACCACTATTTTGGTTTAACCTTTTATTTTCCTGCCCCCGTAAATCCACTCCGCGTCTCCTCTCCCGCCCGCGTCGGAATGAGCCACCAAGAAGCTGAATTCCCAGAAGGGACTCACATGTTTTCCCTACAGGCTTTCTGCGTTGAAAGATATTTGTAAGCATTCAGATTAGAGGCTGCAATTTATCACCGAGCGCTAACCCTCCCTTTTAAACCCCTTTATTCTCTGACCTAAATATCTATGTGTCCCTGATGGAAAGCATAGTCCTTGACCACGGCCGTCTCTTCGGCGTGTCACTTAGCTGCCGTGATGCTCTGAGGGAACTCCGGGAGGTGGGTGGAAGTCTGGGGTGAGACATGGAGTATTACCCAGAGTGCGTCTCCATATACTGAAACTGAGCATTAATGTGATTTCTGTTCAGCCTTCGGGTATCCGTTCATTCATGAACTGAGAAGGAAGCTAGGATGGAAATGCATTATGCAAAGTTAAGCTTTTAGCTAAAGGTTTATGGTTTTTTAAAGAGTGCTAGATCTAGCTTATAACGTATGAAAGAAGTTGAGATCTATGAATATGAAAGTCTTTCTTTCAGGTAATATTTGCTTCATCAGGTAACTAATTACTTAATTCAAACTTAATTCAAACACACACACACACATCTAGAAATCATCTAGAAATCTAGAAAGATCTAGAAACAGACCATACTACTGCTGTCACTACTGTCATTCAAGAAAAAGAGAACAGAAACCACAAAGAAACGTATTTAATAAAACAACCTAAAATCAACTAACAGTTCTTCATGCCGCGCATTTAAGTAATACGTTCTAATCCAGAGCTACTTAAAGTTATTAATTAAGGCATTGTGATTACAGTTTTCCGTAGCCGTGTATTCTGAAGACGGTATAGCCTAGTAATTCTTGCTATATATGTCAAAACTGGCCGTTTATCCTGACGAACTGTTATTGGACTTGCTCACAGCTTTAGCTGGATGTAAAAATTTGGCACAACGACATGTTTATGTGTAGCCTACCTTGATACATGCTGATCGAAATTAGAATGTAACCATAATAGTCAAAAACCCAGAAAAGCTTGACAAGTACTGTTTTGCACATATGTTAAATATAACCCATTGTCAGTATAAAACATAGGCAGCCACTCGGTTGCGCACGCCCATTGAAATTACAACTTTCAAAACAAATGTATTGTCTTTGTGGTAACCCAGCATTATTTTACCCAAATACCAAATATGGCAATTAAAACAAAGAGAATCACAAATCATAATCAGCATTATTTTATTAATATTGACTTATGAAGTCCAAACAAGTGCGTGCGCATACATCCGCTTCACCATCTATAGGACATTCAAACGTTTTCGATTCGACACCCATTAGCCTACCCAATTAAACTGGCAATAGTTAAACTTACATGCTGCTATTATTCTGCGCGATCAAAAAAGGTGCAACATCTGGTTGCCCACATAGTAATGTTACAGTAATATCCAATTAAAATCGATTTATTTAAGCAGAAGCATTTAAAGTGTGCGCTGAGCCAGCGTAAGAATGCGGTCACTTAAAACAAATATTTTGGGTGGATATCAGCCTCATTTGTGTGAACAGAAAAAGGCTAGACAGCGACGTCGTTTGTGCGCATCTGTAATTTATATCCAGTCTTCTGGGGTTCAGTTTATCTACAGTTCTATTTTATGGTAACCCAGAGGATTAGTTTTTTTTTATATATATTGAAGATTTTAGAAGGGGCGATGTTGTGTCAACAAGCCTTGGATGGTGGTAGGAGGTGAGGGGGTGCCACGATTTAATTTAATTGTTTATTACTGACAGCAGGCACAGTCTGGGGTGAAGAGAGCATGCCCCGTTACTAAAGCACTAATGAAAGGCACGCGTGTCCCTGCACCTCCCACTGCCTGCAAATCGCATCCTCTCGCACGTCTCTCACCTGACACGCCGGGCTCGGCACTTTACGTCTGCACTACTTTCATCTCGGGCTCTCTGGATTTCTGAGCTTTTTTCAGTGCCTTGCAACAGGAGTGCGCGGACGACGAAGGACGGACTATGAAGGCTGCAAGGGGAGCATATTTTTAAATGTCAGGTAATATTGGATGCGTTCCAGTTCCTGCAAACGCAGCACAGCCACCCATGTCATGTGCATCAGTATAAGGCTTGCACGGTTCGTGATTAGCTCCAGACAGTGCGCTCGCAGCCACGGATAGGGAGTTGGGTGGTTCGTGGCACCGTGGCAATAATAATAATTATTTAAACAATATCAAGGATCCGCTTTCCGATTTTAAAGAAATTGATCTTCCGAATCTTTTGATTTAATAATGGACAGGCTACATTCTTCCATGCGCAAAAGGCTCTACAGTTTGCCACAACACATTGGACAGAAAGCCTCGATCATTGGCGAGGGAGAAGACGGCGACAAGGACACTCAAAGGAAAGGTATCAGGATGAAGCCCTTGCCCTCGCCGTCCTCCACGGGAAGCTGCAAAAACATCGGAGAGACCAAAAGCGGAGACCTAGTGATCATGGAGACGGACATGGGAAAACCGGTGAAGACCAGCTCGAACGGGGACTGCCGGAGGTTCAGGGGTAGTCTCTCCTCCATCACCAGCCGGCACGTCCACGACTCGGACTCGGCCGAGCAAAGGCGCCTCATCACGGAAGGCGATGCGAGCCCCAGTGAGGAGAGTACCCCCGAAGCAGACGGGGCTCAAGGCGGCGCCGGAGCCCAACAGGCGCCTCAAGATGAGCCATCGGGCTTCGTAAAGTTGGACGGCATCGATCAGATCATGCCGGACGATGAAAGACTGTACCAGGCGGGATTCATGCACAGGCAGTTTGGGGCAATGCTGCAACCAGGAGTCAACAAGTTTTCCTTAAGGATGTTTGGCAGTGAAAAGGCAGTGGAGAGGGAGCAGGAGCGGGTTAAATCCGCCGGATTTTGGATAATTCACCCTTACAGTGACTTCAGGTAAACCAGCATTCGTTGATCTTTAACGACAAACAATTAATTCACTGAAACGACATTATGGCAAACAAACATACAAAACCGTCACGCAACGTGCTCTTCTCAGCCGTAATACTGATTACGCAGATTAGTCTATAAAATCACCACTTGAATATTTCCATAATATATGGAATTATGAAAATAACAAGGAATAATGAATTTGATAAGTGCATCATAGTGGTAAACAATATACACGCTTAAACGCGTTATGAGCTGGCCTGGAAGTTTTAAGTACTAAACAGATATGTCAAGGTGTTACGTACCGGTATGGGCAAACTTAGCGGCCTCTATATGGTTGTCTCGTCACGTTTTCATTCAGTCTGAAGTGGACATCCGTTTAAAGCACCACATAAAGTAACCGTGATTTGCAGGCTCCAGTGCTTTTATAAAATGAAATTTTGACATTTCCTTTTTCTTCTTCATTGCCCACAGGACACAGTCCATATCTTGTGCTGCAGATGAAAATGATTGTTGGTTACGGGTTGTCCTAATTTTGAAGCTTAACATGGCAAGCTGAATATCTGTAAATGTGAGAAGCCATCAGTTAATAAGACATACTGTGAACGAACTGCTGTAGGATTTAAAAAAATTCGTTATATTCTTGATAATCAGTGGGACAACTTTAAAATTCTGGAAACAACCTTAACTGTGAACATTGACTCATCTTGTACTTTGCATAATGTGTTTGCCTTGTCCTTGGTTTAGCAGGAGCTCTCATAGCTAGCAACTTAAATCTGCTCCAAATGTTGCATTTTACGTGCAAAACACGCTCCGTGTTATTAATTACGCCCCTGCCCTTGAGAGTGACATTGATTTTACATAACTAATGTGGGACAAAGAAAATGCATGAAAGCACTGAGGGTGAATTTCAGGTTGCACGGCATTGTGGGAAATCCTCCGCCTGGTGCATGTGACCCAATGCCCGGGGACTGTGAGGTTGATGTCTGGTGTCAGGGCCACAAAGCTCTTTCTGCTTTCAATAACCAAAGCATTAGTGTCTTATCGCCTACCCCTGAGCAAGCACTTAAATACACATGTTCCCTCCGCGATTTGAAAATCTAGGGTCACATACTGTTGTTTCAGTCTTTAGCCAAGGGTCAAGATCTTGTTAACTGTCCACATAACTTTAGCATCTAATGAATGTTTAAGTTCTGGATAATCTTGTGTCCTACAGGTCTCTTGTTTTTTTTTCCTCAGAGCGTTACAAAACACCGGAACATCTTCATTGGTGTGTTTTGAAATGTTAATGTGTTTAACCCTGTCATTTTATGCAATTGTGCAAATGGTCTCATTATCTGATGTGGAAGTAGAGTCTGATCTATGATAGCAGCAGAAAGGTTGGGGTCGTGGGGGTGGGTCTTTGGAAAATGGTACGACTTGTTTATTTGTTGGTCCAGAAAACTCAGAGGGATTTTTGTCGATGACCCAATCCTATTTCTGCAGTATGCAGTTGCTCCTTGTTTAGTAAGTGACTGGATTGATTTGGACATGTGTATCCCGCTTTATCCTTCCAGGGGAATGAAGGGAGTGTTTTCTTTGAGCAGTGATCTGTTGCCGACGTTCCCTGGATGATAAGACTCCAGGCTTGGTCGCCACTGCTAATGCCCTTTGCCATTTCCCCCTATCCCACCGGACGGTCCTGCCATCCTTACCCGCCTGTCATGCTGAAGAGATTAAATCTCGGGTTGCTGTTGACGTCACAAAGGCGAAAATCATGGGTGCCACCCCGGGGTGCTTCCATGGGGGGTGTGATCCCAGATATGCCCACATCAGGGCACCGCAGAGCTGGGCTCTGAGACAGGAAGTGTCACATTCCAGGGGAAAGGTGAACGATGGAGATCAAGGCTCAGCGTTTCGTTCTGCATGCACACATATTTGATTCTCTTTCTCCTGCTCTCCTGCAGTGACTCCTCTCCCCCACCAGCTCATGGCTGTTCCATAGGTTTCCCTTAATTCTCTCACATTTCATTAGTTGATCCTTAAGCCTAATCCCCCAATGCCCACGATACAACAGAGAATCTGTCGGCGATGCGGCCATGTTTTTAAAGTAAAGTGTCTAACAAAAGAGGACATCTGTGACATTCTGGCTCCAGAAGTGTTCTGCAAGTTAAGCAGCATGAGCAGACACCTGCACTGCGTCGCCAGGCCACTGACAAACTTCCTTCCACTTCCATGAGACTGTATCCGAGGTGGGACCACCTTCCCTGGCTGCTTGCCATCCATTATTCCAATAGACATGTTCGTAAAAGACAGGCTCACATGGAGTCGGTGTCATAATACTGTAATACTTTGAAAGTGAAAAGAAGGTTTTGTGGAATGTGTTGGACGAATGAAGCTTGAAGAGACATTACAGAAGATACCAGTGTCCTCACTGACATTACAGCCAGAACGCATCACTGTTCACACAGTTCCTGCCTCATATCTACCAGGCAGCCCTGCAGAAATTCTTCTTTCTTATTGATATATAGATGCCATTTTTTTTGTTTTAAAAAGCTGTAAAGTTTGCTGCTGAGGCATTGAATTGTGATATTGATTAATTGGCAGCAATTCATAATGCATTTTCTTTATAGAGTCCTCCACTGTTATCATCATATAATTAAAGTTCAACTGAATCTAATTAAAATATTAAAGACAATAAAAACTATTAAGGATGTTAAGTTCAAATATAAAAAAACCTGAAAGCAAAGATAAATAGTGGCTTTTAAATATACAGGACAGTGAAGCAGTATGGATATTGATTCTTGTGCACAGGCTTGGCGGAATTTGTCATCATTTATCATGGAGGTTTTTTCCAGGAATTTAAACAGCTAAAAACTCCAATATGGAGGGAATTAATGGTTCATTAATTTAGTGTAGGAGAAAGGGGACTTTAATGCTGCACTTACAGTGATAACTTGGCTTGAACCAACCCCCCCTCCCCACCCCATCCCACCCCCCCCCAGCAGCCGGGACTCCTCTAGGGAACTAACAAACAATCAGTGAGCAACACAGCAAGATGGCGACTGCATGTTCAGCATTATGCTGGGTTCTGTCACTCGTCGTTTAATAATTGGAACAGAGAGGGGACAGGGGTGGTCTTCTGAAGGAAAAAGGTGGCATTAAAAATGACATCATAATCCAACCTATTGCTGCAATCCCAGATATAGGAGAAGTATTACAGCTTATTTTCTGCAAAATTAAAAATAAATGTCCTCCAGTGGGATTCCGTTATAAGCTTCCCAGAAAAGCTGAGATAACCTTTGACTCCAGTGTGAGAAGGTCCCTATAAACATAGAGAAGGTTAATGCCTGGCCCACCCCTCGCAGGACCCATGCACCCCCGGATTCGCTAATACTCCCTTTAACTGACCTGCTTTTCAGTGTCAGTTTGGCTCTTCCGGTACCATCCTCCATTTAACAGCTCCTCACCCCTCGATTGAGAGAAAATGAGAAAAAGATGAAAGTGTTACATTTACATTAGTGCCCGATTATGTGGCTGACGCTCTCACCATGAGTGGCTGCGGGGCCATTGAGGACAATTGCATATTTAAATACGCAATTCATCGGAAACTTTTCATCTTCCTAAAGAGGCCCAGCTCTGTAAAAAAAGTAATAATAAAAACATATCTGACTAGTAAACACATTGTTTCAGGTTGACAGCTGTGCACACAAACAGGGTGAGCAGAAACAGAGCTTTGTGCCCTGTCTAAAAAATTAATACCCAGTTGTCAGAATGTGACTGTCCTCAGTGGACAGCTGCATGTCAGGCATCTGGAAAGACCTTATTCTGCAGTGAGGTTCTTCAGGTTGAAGACTCTGGTAAGTCCTCAGATGCGTAATCTGGATCTCAGGATCCAATAAATAGACAAACTTCTTGGGACAATTTAATTCAATCAAAATGTTAACACGATGAGCTGAAAGAAATTATTATTATAATAATTAATAACCAAAAACAGACCTGCAAAGCACTTAGAAAATCATCCATGCAGAATATGAGCACATTCTTTTAAGAAATTTACAACTGCTGATGCAATTATTTTACATAAATTCAATATTAGAAGCTGAATTGCAACATTTATATTGACAGCCCTGAGGCTGCCACATCTCCTGACTGGCTGACCCAAGTGAGATGTTTTTTTTTAACTCTCTCTGATGTGTTTCCCTCCATTGTGGACATTTTTTAATTTAGTGCAGGTAATGCACGGGATTAAGCAAACGTGCCAGCGGGACTCAAAAGTGGGGTAATCAGAAAAGCCTGGCGTGCTCATCGGAGAATATTAGAAGCACACATCAGAAGAGATTACTACGGTGCAATTTATTTAATGGACGGGGGATGGGCCAGGAGTGGGGGTGACTGACAGAGAGTGACTGAATGTGCCACGTGGTCTCCGGCGGTCATGTGTGGGAGCAACAGACCAGGAAGCAGGACACACATAAAGCACGGGCAGTGCAAGGCTGTCAGTGCATCTGTGCTCCTGTGCATTATCATACCCTCCTCTCCTGTATTTCATTACTTGTGGTGCACATCTCCCCCACCGGGTGGAGTAGCACCGCTGGAATAGCCAGTAGCACTAATACGATGTGATGGCCTTCTGGGTGCTCAGGCTTCCTGGGCATGAGTTTGCGCCAACAGGTATGACATTTAGATTTAATGCTGAAGAGCATCTTCAGCTGCGCATGGCCAAATTCCAGTGTGAGTTTTCCTCATCGTCTTCCATTGCCTTTTCTCGCTGTCCTCGTTGTGTCCCGGAAAGCTGTAAAATCTTAGCAACAGATGAAGTTACTCTTGTATGTTATGATTCTGAAAGCAATCCCTCTCTCCCATTTGTTCTTTCCTTTTCCCCACCTGGCCACCTTGAGATTATTCTGCCATACACTACAGACTAATAGATGTATTTTTTGGCACAATTCAGATAGGGGTAAAAAGGCAGTTTACTTGATATTCCAGGTTCTCCAGTTTGCATTGGACAGGAAATCAGTGATACGGACATGGAGGATCAAGCAAATTTAAATTGCTTTATCAATGCTTTGGATTTCCTTTCCTAATGCCAGATGCTAGTCTATAGTCTCAGTGGTGTAGGTGTCTTTGTAAGTCCAGGGCATGATGCAAACTTTGTACAACAGAAAAAAATAATCTGTCCTGAAGTTAACAAAAGAAGAAGTAAAAAAAAAAATCTTAATTAATCTCATGTCACACTTCAGTACTTTTTTAATCTTCAGTTTGATTTCTAATCAACGAAGGCAGCAGCGGTAATTAGCGGAGCCGAAGCTTCCAGTCGCGATCTGCTTCAGCGTAGGTCCCTTTCTCCGTTCGTCTCCTCAGCAGCTCATACTGCCCCACCTCCTTTTCGCAGAGAGGAACAGCTGTTCAAATAAGCCAATCTCCTTTGGCTAAAGGCTACGAATGGCAAGGGCAGTAGCCAATAATCTGACAGTGTTTGTTTCTAGGACCACCCTACTCTGGTTTCCTTTCATCCCGTGTCTCAGCTGGATACTGGGAGATCAGCCACCTCTGATGTAAAGGAGGAAACTGGTCCTCTTCTCGGTATGGGTGTGTCAAAAGCGTTTTCGGTCGGGAAAATTGTTCCATAGATTCATCTTTAGCAAAAACATCTGGCATCTTAGCTTGTGCCAATCCTACCTTTTCTGACAATGATAAAAGCCTGCTCTTTTACTCACGTCGAAACAAGTGAGAAAAGCCTAACGAGGGGATGTTCAGCTTCAATGAAAATCCAAGCGCATAAATAAGCAGATGTGCAAAATGCAAAGACTCGGCGAACGAGGTCACGCCGTTACGCTCGTTTTCCGATGCTCCGTGATCCCGGGGAGTACCGGGTCGCGAGCGACTGCACGGGGCTCCCCTCGTGCCCCAAGGAAGTGCGGCGCGTGCCCGTGCAGCCGCCGTGACTGGCGGGAAGCGCGAGCTCAGATCGATGTCTTCGGCTGGCTCCCTCCATACCGGCTGTCTGGGAACCTCTGACTAATTGCAGGATACAGAGACATGCAGTCTTCAAAAATAGATCGCACGCCGCTCCCCAACCGCAATAGGGAAGTCCCCATTTTATTATTCTTTCATTCTTAGGCTATTATAGGGCTACTTACCCCCTGTGAAAATCGGGTGTTTTTATTTCTATTTCTGTACATCCATGTTTTTTCCACGCCGATTAATGAATCATTTTATTATTAACGCAGCAGACAGTTTATTCAAACAAACTTTAAAGAAACAGTATTAAAGAAATGGCATAGATATTAAATAAACATAAATTACAGTTAAATAAGTGCCCCACATTCATGCCCCTTTTTTGTTGAAAATAACATCCCACATAGGTTTTACCATAAACAGCTTGGTTTTAAGCCGCATTAATCTGAGATATGTGTTTTGCTTCTCCTGTGAGTGTTCCTTGGGTTGGAAGGGGTCACAGGGCCAAACATAAAATGTCCCAAGTTGATTTTTAGGCTTTAAACAACGTGGCTCTCTGTGAAAGGTGGGGCATGGATTAAGCCATTTATCCAGTTATCAGGGATTCCCCCCCCCCCCCCCTCCATTACACCACTTTCTGTTGGTTATGCTCTGTCACATATCTCTGTCTCCATCCATCCCAGCCATTTTGAGGTCCAGATCAGCGTTCAAGGAGGCTGGTGGCATGGCTGGGCAGAGCACAGGGTGGGGGAGGTGTGCAGGGGAAGGGTGCCTGACTGAATACATATTACTCTTTACCTAGTAAACGATACTTTCCGAATTTGCGCTTAAGCTTGTGGATGCAAGAAATCAGTGATTGTATGAAAGCATTGCATAAATAACATTGGTTTTCAAAATTGTCTTTTGAATCTCAATGCTGGAAATCTAGTGTAAGTAATATTTGGAGGACATTAAGGTCAAATCCATCTGCCCCCCCTAACAGAACAACTGCACCCCCCACCCCCAGTTGAATTGGTCTAGAAGTGCTACTGCCTGATAGAACGCAATAGCATAGTGGGTTGGGGTTGTGGGTAGGGGGAGTTCCTGGCGAAAAGTTGCGTATGTCACTCAGCCGATAAGCGGTCTCAATCTGCATGTCAGAAGAATCAGAAAGGAGTCTGATAATGATGAACGGGCCAATCAGGACGGTGATGCTCCCAGAACCGGGGGGGGGGGGGGTGGGGAG
>JAODJU010000018.1:3261797-3312496 GCA_026776725.1 Gnathonemus echidnorhynchus | reverse complement strand
AAAACTAAAAATGCAAAAACTCTTGTATTTTGTTAGGTTACTTATGGTTATGGTTAGGGCAGGGTAGGGGTTAAGGTCGTCATAGTTAGCATTAACATTTTTCCCATTGAAATGAATGAGTGGTCCCCATAAGGATATGTTTACCCTACATGTGCGTATGTATGTGTGTTTGCGAGTGTGGGTTTGTGCGTCTGTGTTTCTGTGTGTACGTGCGCGCGCATGTATCTGTGTGTGTGTGTGCACGCACACATGTGCCTGTGTATATAGGAAAAACTCTCAGCATTCAAGTAACTGGTATGGTCATGGAATCGGCCCATTTCTAAAATAACAGTATAACAAAGAAAATTTGTGATAATGAGTAATAACACTATTCTCTCAAAAATACACTAAACTAACTAAAAATAAGAAAAAAGAAAAGCATTTTGCAATACAAAAAATGTCCTTAACATGCCCGCGGAGTCGCACGCTGTAGTCTTTCCGCCTGTTTGCCTCTCAGTCTCTTGTGTTGTTTCGCATATCTGACATAAAATAACAGTACAATAATCATTATTTTGAGTGTTGCAGTTACATTAAACTATCTGGAAAATTGAATTTTCTGCTGGATATGAGATCATTAAAGCTTTCTGTATATATAACTTTTGAATATAATTTTAATGGCAGTTGAATCTGAGCATAAAGGCATCCTGCTAGAAAATTCTGTGATTGAACTGAGAAAATCTGTATTGTCAGTCGTTCTGTTATCTGATCACCCAAAGTCAAGAGGACACATGAAGGTCATCATAAACAGAACCATGTAACATAGGAATGGGAGGAGTGGAGAGAAATTTACCCAGAAAGGACAGGATAGCTTTTCAAAGTGAGAGCAAGGAGAGACACACAGTGAAAAGGTCACGGAAAGGCCTGCATCTGCCAGTGGCATCGGGCTCTGGGTGCCTGTTCTGGGACAGAACCCAGCTATGAAGAACCTGGTTCTTCTGGAAGGCAGACAGACCCACGGGACAGGAGGACTGGAGCATGGAAAGGGGTGACTTTATCGGCACCCCCAGGATGAGACGGGCGGGTGACCTGCGTAGCGTTTATGATTACAGCCTCTCTCTCTCTCTCGCATGAATGGACACAGTATAAACTCACAATGGCCATTGTTTCTCTAGCACACAACAAACTTGCTTTGCGCTCAATACCATGACATCTCCGCTAACTTACTCCCCAACCAGCTTCCACACCCTCCCTATGTGTTGTAACAGCCCCATACTTTCAGAAGTGGTACACCGATGCAGAAATTCTGGCCGATGCCAACAATCGATATATTTTTGTGTAGTATTACTGATACCGGTAACCAATTTTTTCTGGATATTTGTGTCAGTTTCCTATGTTCTGAGTTTATTATCAAAGAAACAGACCAAACAACAACATGAGATAGAGAGATGAACAGCACATTTATTTTAAACTCCCTGACCTTTAAGTCTACTTTTCTGTAAGCCTGAACTGCCTGCTATCTGACTGTCTGACAAACGCAAAGCATGGCCCCTTACTATATTGAAAACACTACAGGTCATAAGCAAAAACCTGCTTAATACCTGCTGGTCAACTGTGACACTACAGAGTGTATTGCTGGCAATTTTAAACTAAATTAATGATTTTAAAAATGCCAGCCTAGCAGCAGATAGGAAAAACAACTGTTCTGCTAACTTTGAAAATTGACTAAATCAGCTGCCATTATTGACCAAGACTGACACATTGGCCCAAGCAGACGTTTTGATTTGTAATGAGCATCAGCTGCTACCAATATGTTAATGGATATATTGTACATCTCAATATGGATGGAAGGCGAGACAGTGACGTCTCTGTTGGGAGTCTTTGTGAAATATCTCCTTCCTGTGGTTATTGTGTCCGGCTGTGCCGTGCCCCCTTAATGCGGGCATCTGCAGTCAGGCAGAATTATGGCCCCAGGGTCCTCGCGGAAAAGAAGGGGGCCGGCGGGTGGCCAATCCGGCAGGGGGCTGGGGCCTCGGGGAGGGACGATAAGGGCACGGCAGCGGGGGCCATGTTCCCGTGGAGGGGCCCCTTTCATTTCCGCCCAGGCGAATCGCCGTGGGTAAATAAATAAATAATGCAAATCGGCTAATCGGGCCCAGCTCCACAGGAGCACTCTTGGGCCAAGGACTGCGCTCTCGGAGATAAGGGTACGGACAGAGAAAAGGCACGCTAGGGTATTATTGAACGCACAATAAAGCGTGCCACCGTCGCTGACAGCTCCTCACGGGTGCAAATTCACTCGTGCGATATTAATATCCACTGCTGGGTATCTTGGAAGACTTTTAAATGAAAATGTGTAATCCACCACCACACATGCACGTTTGCACGCCCTGGCCGTCTTCTGGAAGCATCCATGGTGTACCTTTAAAAAAAAAAAAAGAAAAACAAAAAACAGGCTCATTGAAATGCATTAAAGTACACTGCCACCTGTGGATGGCGACTGCTAATGTTTCTGCATCGCCATGACAGACAAAGCAGGCATCGCATTTTATAACCTACTCTGTCACATTAGACACTGCGGGGCTACTGGTTTTGGCTAGGCCTGGGGTCAGTTCCCTGTCTTATTGCAGGCTTATATCCTCCGTATTTCCTGCTTATTAATAACTGCCATGTGCACGTTCGACTTCCACGTGTTTCCGTTCAGGAGTGATCCGATGGGTTTTCTGGTGGAAGCAAAACAGGCAGAGGGGCTTTAAAACCATCTGTAAACGCTATTAGAAACATAAAAAGCTCTCACAACCCATCATTGCTAGTTTTGATCCATGTACCGAATAATCCATGGGATTCACCGTCTGCCCAGGGCTGCTAATGGAAGGTTGCACTCTCGCTCGCTAAAAACGGCTTTGCAGGGTGCATGATACCACAAGACCTGAAGCAGGTAACTGGAATGGGGGGGGCATTTTTCAGCTGGCGTTTTACCATGCGGTGCAGGAAGACAGTTCCCCCCTTAAGTTTGAAGCCGCAGTCAGAGAGTCACCATGCATCCAACCGTGTGACTTTCCTGCTCAGCAAGTCAAGTGGAGTTGACAGCAGAGCGCGTGATTCCAGGGAGCTGCAGTGGTGACCTTAAGTTTGCATGTCCCTTCGCGTCTGTGGGGCTGTCGTTTATCAGGCCAATCGCCGTCCTGCTGATGGACTTCACTTTGCAGCACTGAGCATTTCCAGCAGCCAGATGTGCTGTGTGAAGCACAGGTCAAAGGAAAATGTTCTCAGAAATGTTCCCCAAATGCCTTTGAGACCTCTCGGAAACACAGAGAGTCAGACGGGATAGTCTCCATGCTCTGAGGAAAACCTCCCTCTCTCTCGCTCTCCCTGCAGGTGCGGCCAGAATTAGCAAAGTCATCTCTGTTCTAGTTCATGACCACCCCGATAGTACCAGTCCCCTTTCTGATTCCTAAGGCACTCACCTGGTCAAGGTCATGGCGTGTCTTTGCATGGTGAGGCAAGAACCGAGAGGGGAGTCGTTCAGGGGTCTTGATTCTGCCCGCTGAACGAGGACTGCAGGACAGCGATGGTTCCGCCGTTGTCAGATGTGATGACATCATAAAGGGCGTGCAGATGAGGATGGTGATGGAGAGTGACCACAGGCGTGTCTCGCTTACACCTACCAGCCTGAACGGGTTTTGTCTGTGAGTCTATCAAAGGAATGGTGAGAAAATTCATTCATTACTCATTGTGAATAAATTATATTCACGGTTGCAGTACTAGTTCTATATATGCCAGTAAATGTCTGTAGAAATGCAGCAAAAAGGAAAAAATGACCATGACAGATGTACATTAGACTCCATAAATATATGTCATGTAGACAGTGGGTTAAGAATGAATCTCCTAGGTCATCGCTGGTAAGGGAAGGCACTCTGGCAGTTACCGGGCAGCCCGTCGTCACGGCCCCTGGTTAGCGGAGTGCACCTCAGCGCCTCATCAGTAAAACAGCTCTGTTTACTTGCCTACAGATTCTGCCAGGGTTATGATGGTATCCAGACCCATCTAGGCCATGTGCTGGTGTGTGCGGGTGTATGATGGAAAACAAGTGATCATGAGCCAGAGAGTTAGAGGTATTAACCAGGGTTTGTTAACCATCAGTGCTTTTTCAAACTGTCTGGATTCTGAAATGCATTTGACCAATCTTATAATAATATAATCCATACAGTATGTACTGCTGCTTTTTAGAACTTTTTTTTAGAAGGTTTTATTTGTTGCATTTTCTTAAATCTTTCGGCGTGTAAATGATTTCATCACCTGAATAGATTTGCATAAAGTCGGACATCCTTTCCTACGTGTTATGTTGCTAATGATGTCAATAAGATAGAAAGAGAGACCGAAACAGGAAAGCGTGGAGCAGAAATGTGTAATCTTTGGATAGCTCCGCGCTTGATTGACGAGCCAGTCGTGATTAAACTGAGTGGCGTTTATTTAATTATTTTCTGCATCTGTTAGAAACTCTGACCTAGACCTTCCTACGCGCACTCCGATCTAATTTCAGGAGATGAAATTAAGTTCTGAGAGGCTTTGCTCGCAATGTTATTTTCAGTGCTATCGGTTTTGTCTGTTGTCAGTTGTTGCTAAGCAATTGACCATTGTCTAGGCAAATAGTCATTGGTATTCAAGAAATATAACATTTCTCTGAATTAATTTAAAGTCACAGAAAAGACCAGTATGTTTCCATCCTGTGAGAAGCAAAATTGAACTATCTCTACCTCTATCATTCTCCTGGTGACATCCCCGTCGATGAAATAAATTAAAACCTCAGAAACTGAGGAAAGAGTCATGTAAGTGGAATGAAACCTTACTTCTCTGTTGTAATAGCAGCATACAGTATTTCCTTCAAATAAAATTGGCTAATTGTGATTCTGTTATTGCCGGGTGTTAATTCAATCCTAAATATACAGTGACACAAATGAAATCCAGAAGATATTACTTGTTCATAAGGTATTTGTAATTCCCTTTACTGCGGTCGGGGATCGTGATTCACGGGGGGATCTGCAGGAGGAGGCAGATGCCTTGGCAGATGAGGGAGAGCCCAGCCAAGGAAGGAGGGTCTCCTTGGGCTGCAGGAGTGTGCCGAGGAGCGAGGGCTTTGAAAAGGAGCCTGAAGGGGCGCACGGTTTGGGATTTCAGCTAAACCTTCCCGGGAAGCTCGCCACTTCTCCTAATCTCATCTGAGAGCTAACTTTCCATCCGTGAGTGAGCCCTGCATTCTCCATCCCCGTAGAAAGAAGCCTGATCTCAATGGAAAGTGCTGTTTACCCCTGTGCCATGACCTGTCCTATGAATTTTTATGTTATTGAGGGACAGTCCTGACAGAGCCATGCCTGCATTTTGCTCATTCGCCGGGGCTGTACGCCGGCTGCATATCGGCTGGTGCCCCTGCGTCTCCCTGCGGCCCTTTTACCGCGGCCCCGTCGTCACGTTTTCAGCCCGGACGTGGTAAATGCTGCATGTATTAATTAAGGAAGGCACAGGGCAAGCCGCAGACCCCAGCGGTATTATGCGGCTTTAAATTACAGAGGCCATTAAAATCCGCCAAGTCGCCGGCATCCAGGAGAATCCCAGGAGTGCACTTATCATAGGTCAAGCAAA
Organism: Gnathonemus echidnorhynchus; assembly: GCA_026776725.1. NCBI lineage: Eukaryota > Metazoa > Chordata > Actinopteri > Osteoglossiformes > Mormyridae > Gnathonemus > Gnathonemus echidnorhynchus. The sequence goes on along the minus strand of JAODJU010000018.1, from coordinate 3,306,880 downwards.
CACTGCCTCCGTCCCTTTGCCGCACAGGAAAAGGGGCTGTGCTTATTATTTTAGGAATTCTCATTAGGTTATTGGATTGCCTTAATGTTATCTCCTCTCTTAAAACCAAATAATTATTCCCATTTGAAATCCCTTTAATGCAGGGGTCCTAGTCGTTGTTGCCCAATGCTTATGCCAGCTTTAAAGTACCATTTCATCCACTTAGAACCCCAGCCCTGAGAGCCGGCTAAATTAGCCCTACTGGGAAAATTAAGGGTTCAGCTGGTTGCTTAAGCACCCTTTTACAACGAAAACCTGCATTTCAGGCAGCTTGTAGGGTCTATCATATATGTATCTAATTATGTCTTGTGATTTCACGAGGTTAAAGTATGTAATGTGTGAAGTGTCATGTTTTCGGACATGTGAGCAGATGGCCTCGGGTATGAGTGTATGAACGTGTTCCCTTCTGCTCCCCCACAGATCTTCCATATGACCTATGACCTGGCCAGCGCCATGGTGCGCATTGTCAACCTCATCGGCATGATGCTGCTGCTGTGCCACTGGGACGGCTGCCTGCAGTTCCTGGTGCCCATGCTGCAGGACTTCCCTGCCGACTGCTGGGTCTCCAAGAACAAGATGGTGGTGAGCACTCAGGCCGCGAGTCCCCCAGACTCCCCAGGCCTTGCTGCGGTGCTAATTGTAAATATATTCCAGGCAGGGTTGCCCATAAGGGGGGAGAAAGGTGAAGACTTTCAGGGGCCCAGACACTAGAGGGAGCCATGAGTGTGTGAATAAATGGTAGCTTTTATTTGGGGGGGTCTAATATTTCAGGGGCCCAGCCATATTTTTGTGCGGCCCTGTGTGTCTGTCAGGCAAATATGACTTGTTGGAGTATGACATGGTACTCATTTAGGTTCATAGGTTATGCAACATGGAGTGATGTAGTCAATGTGGTTTAGTAAGGGACAGAAGATGAGCTTCTGACGTGGCGTTTACATATGCAAAAGAATGACCTTTAGGGTTTTAATTAATAAACCGAGTGGAGACGTTCAGGTGGCAGGGTGGCTGTCTCATGGGGAAGTCTGCAAAGTGAGGCTTTTATGCCGTATTGATGGAAAGTGGGTTAGATAGGTACCTTGCACTTTAGATAGATATCTGCTTGGATGTTGTTCTGTCCAGTTGTTGGAGTGAATAGCGGGATGTATTTCATAGGAGCAATGCTGCCCATCTGAGAGACATCTCAGGTCTGTTATATAACTGACCGCTGGACCTGCGAGCTGCCTGCGGCGTACAGTAACCTGGCACGTTACAAATTACCGCCGGTTCTTCAGAGACCTCATTTATTATGAGGACTTACCGGCAGGCCCACTGGGATCCTGACACATCAAAGACGACGCGTCTGCCATCTTTGAAGGCCCAGAGCCCAAGATGACAAACACGATCACGTCCAATTCAAATGACAACCTTTAACAGCGCCAAGGATGAAAAAAAATAAACAAAAAAATGGATAAAAAATGTCAGCGTGCGCCCACAAAAAGGGCCATGCGAAAGGCTGACAGCTCATTTGGATCTGTGTAATGGGTACAAATGGTAATCGGGTTAGCAACTGCCTGGAGTGGAGGCTATTACAGAGACGGCCTGTCTTATGCACAAATTGGCCCTCATCTGATAAATTGCTCCACAAACTACCCATTTTCCCACTCGCCGGAGCTCAGATAGTAATCACTACCCGGTACGCTCACGTAGCTAGGGTCGCCCGCTCTTAAACGTATCATTACCTTGTCAGGTCAAGATATTGTTTTTACTCGAAACGATCGCGGGCGCTAATAACTGGTTATTCCTGCAGTAGAAGTGTAGCTTGAAAGCAATTCGATATCGATTCGGCCTCGCTGGGAGAATCGGAGAGAAGGGGGCCAAAGACCATGCTCACAGTAGCGCAGTTGACCCCTCGACTCAGAGACATCCGAAGGCACTGTGATGATTCATATAGAGAGAACTCAGCTGCCATATTACACGTAGTCTAACGAAGGGGCGGTTTCTCTCCCAGATACTCTTCCGGACTGAGGGCCACCAAGGCTCGATTATTGACACCCCCCCCAATTGATGCCAATGTCGCTACAGCATGCACTTGCCTTCTTTTACCCCTCTCCCATGTCACAGAACGACACCTGGGGCCAGCAATACTCCTACGCGCTCTTCAAGGCCATGAGCCACATGCTGTGCATCGGCTACGGCATGTACCCCCCCGTGGGCATGACGGACGTCTGGCTCACCATCCTCAGCATGATCGTGGGTGCCACCTGCTACGCCATGTTTGTGGGACACGCCACTGCACTCATCCAGTCTCTGGACTCCTCCCGCCGTCAGTACCAAGAGAAGGTGAGTCGGCGCGTATGTCTGTGTCTGTGTGTGTTTGGTGAGGAGGCCTCGGTAATGAGGACAGTGCTGTGTAGCATCCTGCCATCTTCAGCCAGCAGTGCAGTGCTTTCCATGAGCCTCCTGGGGCTGGTGAATACACTTCAAGCAATTTAGTGCATTTACATTGTTATTATGTCATAAAAGTGGGATAGCGAGGGTCAAGTGTGCTTTTCTGACATGAGTGTGAAAATGACCAGGTGCTCATGGAGCAGGAATGCTTACACCGTATGAAGAGCACTCTCTAATACTACAGAATTGCCCATGTCCTGAGGTTTGGAGGCATAAAGTATCTCAAGGTACTTGAGATGCTCTCACGCGAACGGGACCTTGAGGCCCCTGCGACATTGACAGATAACAAGCTGTTGCTGCTGGGACCTTTTCTCCTTCTTCAAAACCTTATCTGGAAGCAATTTGGTGGGCGCAGGCTGCTAGCTCTGCGTTAGCGTGGCTGCAGAAGTGAACGGCCGGAAATGGGCGGATCGGACCAGGGGATCAATGCAATATCAATCAGTCAGACGATCAGTCATTATTTATATAGCGTTATTTTAACCACAAGGTTTACAAAGTGCTTTATAGATATTTAAAAGAAAGGAATTAAGCATAACAATAAGCACAGAAAAAGTTTAATAGTAAAATAGGTAGATAGACAGACAGATGACATTCTCTGGTCTTTGTAAGGGACCACCCTCTCTGGTCCTCATGCAAGGAGACATGAACCCCTGCCATACTGGGACCCAAACCCAGTGTCCTCTGGGAGACTCATGCCCCAGTATACTGGGGGGAGCGGCCCTTGGTTGACATTGACGAGGATGAGACCCAAACCCCCCCTCTAATTGTGGAACACAACACTCCAAATGTCAATACCTCTCACAATTTGCAGTACCACTGGACCACCCTCTTTGGTCCTTGCACAAGGGGACAATACGGTTTGGTGTTGCACGCAAGGGGCCCCTCTTGCTCGTTAATTGTTCTTAGCGATTGTTTGAGGTTCAGCAGGAGTGCAGATGCACTCCATAAGTGGCGGAAGTCAGGCTGGGTGACAGCTGACAGTCACCTCGTGCCACAGGCTTGCCCCAGATGCGTTGCTGGGGATTCTGCCAGCCCCTCCCCCACTTTGGGTTGGGCTGTCCCTGGCAGTCTCAGTGGCGCTGATGGCAAGCTGTGCTGCCAGCCTGCTGCATGGCACTGCTGTGGCACTGCTCCCCCAAGGGGGAGCACAGACCTTGCCAGTGCCCACTGCTGTGTGCCCCCCATGGGAGTGGCATAGGACGCCCACGAAAATCTGCCATCTCTGCATGGCAATACGGACCAGTGGGCACATGCATTGTCTCTCTTAGGGTGGAACGTTGTGACTTAAATGCTTGAGTGGGCATGCAGATATTTAATCCTACTCTCAAGCTAAGCGATAAGCTTTTTAAAAGTACTCCTAAGCAGTTCGCTTCTGCCAGCAGATGGCAGCCTTCCTAAGATAGAGGCAGTGAGCATTAGCCTGTCATGGAAGAATAATTAATCAGTCAGGGCTTGACAATGGCGGGCTGGTTAGAAGATAGCTGGGAGGGATACTTTATGTGATGAATCTTTACGTTAATGATTAAAATAAAACTGTACATGATGGGATGGATAATACTAATTACTAAATATGAGATTTATTAGGTCACTTTTATACCATGTATATCCAGTAGAGCCACATCTCACTGTGGGCTGTTCTCTCCATGATTTCATTTGGATGTTTTTTTCCTGGAGGAGCTCTTCCCACCAAAACTATTAAAAGCTAGATTTTCCTGCTGGTTCTGCCTATCAGCGATCAAAAGGAACAACGGCACTCACCTCCATATCATTTATTAATTAAGACAACTGTATCTGTTGCCAATAAAATGAAAAAAATCAATTTGCTTTGCCCACTTATTGAAGATAAACACGCCCGCCTTAAATGTCGTTTCCGCGTCTGCTGAAGGGTGCAAATTATTGCGCCCTGGTTCCTGCTTCTCAGGCACTCCAGATGATTAGATTTAGCAGACGAGAAGAACAGGAATGAGGTCTTTCTTCAGAAACGTGGTGTTTTTTTCGGGCTTCCTTGCCCTCGGCTAGTTCAGACGCGTCCGTTGCCGCGACGCCATGGAGCCGTTGCGTGTTTTTGCTCCCTGCCCCACAATGTCATGGAAAAAGGCCGCTGAGACTAATTAGGAGGAGACGGCCCTGCTTTGTATGTGTCAGCAGTCTCAAAGCGCACTTTGAAGTGGAACTAAAACTACTTTTTAATCCGCCTCTAATGCACTGTGTCTGTAATGCTGCGAGGTTTCACATCCAAGGGCCGAGACGTTAGCATCCTCAAATGGCAACAAGCAAGACGGGAGCGTGACGCAGGAACGACCGAGCGGCAAATATGAAACCGACGCGTGACTAATGACTGGTTAGCGGGCCTAGGGTGTTAAGGGCCTTCGAAGAGCTGTTTTCTAGAGACGCCGTTCCAATGAAAACTAAAAACGGCATGAAAAGATTGCAATTAGTGAGCTGCAAGTCTAAAAAAAAATCATTGACGGGACCTTCGTGGAGAGTTTGGCGGGGATGCGGCCTTCCCATAGGGTGACATCGGCCTGCGGCCGCAGTGCAATGTAAACACGCGGTGCGCTCCAGGACTCCACACCTCCGGCGGCAGCGGAAGGTGCCATTAATATTTAAGGATGTGGATTTTCGGCATGTCCCTGCATATGTATACATCATTACCTGCCAAACTATCACCCACTCTGCCAATCAAAGGGAGCCGTAATGTTGTTAAAATCATGAAATATGTATAGATTTTAAATAGATTTTAAAATATGCATGCCCCATAAAATATGCAGACGTGAATGTGCTTTATATAATGCTAATTGATTATTATTAATTCATTCGAACAAATGCTGAAACAGAGACGGCAAAGCCATCTGTTTCTCAGATTGGGCGTTCACGTTTGCGGATCACCCCCTCCCTCCCAAAGGCCCCTTTAGCTCCACCAGGTCTCCATAAGGACAGAGAGCCTGTTTGTGTGAGAGACTGGTCTCCCCAGCAGGCACTGGCTACTCTATATAAAGGTGTGACGTTTTCAAACGCCTTTCAATTTCCCGGCAGATGCTCGGCACGCCGAGGCTTGTAGCACGCACGCCCCTCAAAGTCGTCCTTCGGATACACCGGGGAAGACGCGTTACAAGCGGCCGCAGGAGGTGCGGCCATCGAAACCTACTTTTTCTTCCAAACTTTTATTCTTTTTATTTTTAACATCCCCCCAGTTTTGCCCTCGCACGCGGACAGAGCTCATAGGCACTTCTGTTTCTGTCGATTTGATGCACTGCTCCCACACACTTCCTCAGTGTCCAGTCCGGATCAGATGATGGCGCCTTCCTACATTGGTGTAGTTCAAAAGAATTAGCTCACCACCTGAAAGCTGTTGAAGGGAGGTCAGTCCAGATTTCCTAACTCACTGACCTCCCCATCTCCTTAACCCTGCCAACGAAACCCGAAGTGACCTCCAAACCTGTAGATGGCAGCATCTCTGGGGGAGGTGGGTGTAGTGTCAGAAGCTACTCACATGGACCTGTGGTGGCAGTCGGAAGCCTGTGGACGGCTGAGCCCTCATGGTACTGGCAGCTAATAGATCTGGCACAGAGCGCACTCTCTCTCTTGCCTGAGTTTTTATCTTCTAAACCATTTTTTAATTAACACCCTCCAATTAAGCACAGGTCCGAGGGGTATAATTAATTGAGGCCCCGAAGCTGATTGTATGTGGGAGATATCCTGAGGCTTCTTCACTCTCAGTTTTCAGCACTATTCCACAATTAAAGAAAAAAAATCAGCAATTCAGTCTTTTAACAGAAGGCTGTTCACAGTTCACAAGTGGGACTCCCACTGGATGGGAGTGCAGTGTTGGGTTGAATGCTACAGGAAAATTCTTAGGTTATGATGAGATGAAATCAAGAAATATATCTATTTACCTACATTTGAGTACATACTACATGTGAATATATTTTACTAGGTCTGGGCAGGCATTTCGTGAAGACCTGTATGTCCTGTGAGTGTGTTTATAATCCCAGTACAGGATGAATGTGAGATACATGCAGATGGACATCAGCAGCAGAACTCTGAAGCATTGGTTTGGCATTCCTGAGTGGCTCAGAAGGAGAACAGCACCAACAAAATATTGTCGACATGAACTCCTCTCATAAGCAAAAAATAGAGAAACAGTAAGCAGGATCAATGGTGCAAAATAAATACATTCTTCAGATTTAGCACATAATACATTTTGTTTGTATCGGGTAAACTCAAAAAATATTTATTTCAAAACCTGAAACAAGAATCATCCATCCATTCATCATCCAACAGTTCATCCATACAGGAGAGCCGTGAATAACATTGATCATTAAAAAAGCCAAGACTAAGATTAACGGCACGATATGTGGGAATCCTAATGAACAAGGAAGACAGTACAGATCGCTGACTGGCTGTGTGGATCTAAGCGGATTTAGGCTCTAGGTGTCAGAGGAGTGGCGAGGCTGCTTTGCTAAACCCCGGACTTTTTGAAGACCCCTTTGATCAAAACATTGGCTCCGGACATGACTGCCAGACACCTCCAGTAGCCGGGAAAACACCGGTGGCTCTGGGAAAGTATTTTGGTTGATTATCAGATGTCCAAATGATCCCTCAGATCAGTGCAGGAAGAATGTTTAAGTAGACTTCTTGATAAGAGATTCAAAGGCTTAGCCTAAGGCCCCTCACAGAGGCCCAGGGGGTGAATATAGATTTTTTTGTTCTTCATGTTCTTTGTTTAACTCTTTGGTTTAACAAATTCATGTTTTTTTTCTTATATTGCAATGCATCTTTCTAGATTAGTAATAGCGCATGCTGGTAGTGTAATTTATGAAAGTAAGGGCTAGCTTTATTCTGACTTGTATGGGGCTATAAATTCTCTTTCCTGCATCTGGACCTCGAGCTCTTCAGCGTCTTCATTTAGCGGTACACGACGTATCACCGCACTCCACTGTACCCCCCCCCGGCACTACACCTCGCTGCAGTACACCAGCATCACTGCTGAGGTGATAAGGAGAAGCACTGAGACTCAGCGGGGAGGGGGGAGACTCCTGGGGGAGGGACGGGCAGTTACGCCAGGGTGAGCAACAAACTGCAGTGAGGGCCCCCGGTCTGGGGGGGGGGGGGGGGGGTAGTGATGTATGATGGCGAGAGCCGGGTCAGCCAGTCCCCAGAGCATTCGGGGTTAAGGCCCTTGCTCATGGCCCAACAGTGACATCACTCTGCCAGGCATTGGATTTAAACCAACGACCTTCTGATCAGAGAGCCACACAGCAAAATTCATATCACCACATTGGAACCACAGACTTTGAGGTTGCACGCTCCACACCCTACAAGCACACAGACTATGCATGATTTGGTAATGCCAATTCACCATACCATATTTTTGGAATGTGCCGGCAATCTCCACACATGGAGGCATGGCAGAGACTTGAACCCTGGTCCCAGAGATGTGAGACAACAGTGCTAACAACTGCACCACCCTATGTATTTATGTGGGTATTTTTGTCTGCCTGGAGGGGAGCAGAGTAGCACGGTCCTCTCCCCTAACCCCCTTTCCTGGATGGAGGTCACTTTTTCCGTGAGGGAGTTACAGGGATGGGGTGCTCCTTATGGAGCTAGCGGCTCTGTTTAATCATCTCACTGTACTTTGCATCTTGCTCCCGCTTCTGAGGAAGGACATTGGGGTAGATGTAATGTTCATGAGGCTTTTCATTTGGGCCTGTATGGGAGATGCAGGAGATGGGACATCACTCGCGGTATTAAAAGTCACAGCAGCCCCTGGATTAATAAGACCAGTGACCTGGAGAGATTTGTCGATTTACAGTGGCAGCATCGGGTGGGTGGCGCTATAAAACACACAGCGGCTGACGTTTATTACCGCGAGGGGGCTACGGCCCGTAACTGCGGCATTTCTTGTTGGGGTTTCCAAGTGCTCCGAACATCATGCCGCATGCGATTTAACAGCCGGAACACAGCCTGCTCATCGGTAAAAATGAAACACTTTCACCGGCTGGTAGATTGTGTCTCCAGTCCTCTCCTCAACATGCCACTCGTCTTTTTTGTGATGCTGGGGGCAGTCTGCCAGCATTAAAAAAAAAAACAATCAAGGTTAAAGTGAAGCCGGCCAGCCCACCAGAAGTGGGTCACCCACTGGATTGACCTGGCAGAGGTATTTACTCAGGATGTTTTTTTATTTTTCTGTGGTCTGCGTGTCCCCCGTGGAATTACATTCCTTGTCGGAATCATTAGTTACGAGCTCCACTGTCCAAGATCGCCATCATCCTGCTGTTTCTTTCACTCTTTATTTAACCTGCAGGCTTGCTTTCAAATGTGGAAGATACATAAGGGTCCTGACCACCATAATCTCAAGATGTTGTCATTCATCACATTTTTTCATCATTGGAATCCCTCCCGTACGTTTCGCACTCAGTGACCCTCGTTAACGTTTCTGGAACATTCCTGGCTGTCGCCGATTAGTGGAAGCCCTTCTTTGCCAGCCGAGTCACCGCACGTCACTCCTGTGTGATGTTCACCTTGTCTCCTATCAGCTTGTCTCCATGCTGGTGGTGTCTCCTCCTACAGCCCCAAGGGGAAGTGCTTCTCTCCTGTTTGCCTTTTCCTCAGACAGAGTGCAGCATGCATTAAACCCCCAGCACTTCATTTATCTGAAGACTCCACATAACACTGTGGACTCAGGACAGACCATATCTAAAGACACTTCTACTATCGTGTGTATTTCCTGTTTGTAAACAGGTGAGTTGTCTGCATAATGTGACTCTGTCTGGCTTATGTGCCATTTCTTCCCCACCGCGTTTACCGCTTTGCCGCGGTAACACGCCTGAACGTGTCCGACTGTGGAGGAGTATGCTTGATGCTCATTTAGCTCAGCTAGACCACAGGTTTTTTTTAACGAAATGCTAATTTTTAGGACTGTGCCGAGAAACTGCTTTGAATTGAAAACCCAATCCAAGTCTCTACATCGTGACTAAAACGATTCAGTCACCCAATCCGACTCAATCCAGCTGTCACAAACCAGTACACACATTGCGTCACTATTACTGAATATTACTCCGATATTTTTTCATGTTAAGATCTTATGATCTGTGACAGGTTGGCACCCCATCCTGGATTGTTCCCCGCCCTGCACTCGTAGCTTCCAGGATAGGCTCTGGACCGCCACGACCCTGCACAGCACAAGCGGGTACAGAAAATGGGTGGATGATAAACTTACAATCAGTTTCAGTTACATAAGAGCCTAGGATGGTTTGTGAAAAAAATTAAAGTAGGACACATTGGTACAATTCAGTACATTGAAATAAAACGTATCCAGTTATAGCTGAATTGAATCATATCAAATTGTTACATCTTTTTCTATCTAGATACATATTGCATTCTCTGAGAAGGAGAGATACATACCCTTACGAAGCCCTTCAAAATCTACTCCATTGGTGTACATATGAGTGACACATTTACAAGAAAGTATCTTGGGAGTGTACAGGTGAAATTTCAGGTAAAAAAATAACAGGTGCAAGCTTTAGCATTTGAGGTAAGAGAAAAACAAAAGTTTTAACATTCTAAGAGAAGTTAGAGCTAATAAAGGTTATGGTTAGGTTACGAGCGGGCTGCCTCCGCCATGTTTGTTGTATTGTGTGATTTTGCATAATGCAAGGTTTATACAGGAATGGATCTATCGCTGCGTGTCATTGCAGAAATGCCTTTATTTCTGAGATTCACTATAGTTTTCATCCCTGTATGATCCCAAAATGTAAAGACCCTGGACAGCATTTTTGTCTGAGGTTGCAGATGGATCCTGGAATGAACATGAAGCCTTATATGTAACTACAGTTTTAATATCTTAGGTCCATGAGGGGCTGTGTGGTTGTACCTTTTGGCAAGATACTCATCTCAGTTGGTTCGATGCCATTGCAGTCGTTTGATTCTGGGAGACATCAGGTTGTTGGCTGCTACTGCTGTTTCTCAGCAGTAAAGCGTTAAGGGAGTAAAAAAAAAAAAAGAGTAAAAAAACATTAAGCTCAGCCCGGGGTTCCTGTGATGATGCTCCTGCTCTCCCCCGACCTTCTAACATCACTCAGGTTTGTCTGTTCTCCTGTCTGTCCTCCAGTACAAACAAGTGGAGCAGTACATGTCCTTCCATAAGCTCCCTGCGGACATGCGACAGAGGATCCACGATTACTATGAGCACCGCTACCAGGGCAAGATGTTCGACGAGGAGAGCATCCTTGGAGAGCTCAACGAACCCCTCAGAGAGGTGATCATAAACAAATCAGCACTTCTGTACTCTGCCAGTCAAAAGGTTTTACACACACTGAGATTTTCTACATTTGCATGTTACTCACTTAATATTTACTAAAAATACACACAATATTCTTTGCTAACAAATGAATGTACAGTATGTTCACCATTTGAGTACCTTTATTAGGAAGAGAATGTCGTATCTTTGATTCATCAGAGTAACCACCTCTAGCAGTTATAACAGCAGTGAAATTGCAAGGCATTCTTTCTACAAGGGACATTAAATACTACTCTGTTTCACGGGATGAAACCAGTAACTAGTACATTTAAAGGTAAAGGACAGCCTAGAGTTTGAATTTGCCATCAGCACACAACCAGTTAATAGGAGTTCAGACATGAACTGTTACATACAGACATGGAACTAATGTATTTTGAAAGGAATAAATGGACAGAATTTCATAATTTGAAATCTTGAATTCCAGCTCATTAACTGGGTTCTTTCCATGTTATAAAGCAAACTTGTTTTATTTGGCTTTTATGGCTGTTCACTGAACTTTCCAAGTGCTTAAGAAGAATAAATAATCTGCAGTTTATGAAAAATGGAAAACCAGTAAAAACCTGTGGTGCTCAAAAACGTTTGACTGAGTGTATATCTAGCTGCAGTGTGTGTCCCTTGAAGCTGTATGTGGGTACAAATGCTCGCTCCAGGGATGCCCCATCATAGGCAGTCACCATTTTTTAAAATATAATTTTCCGTGTGCAGGAGATCATCAACTTTAACTGCCGGAAGCTGGTGGCCTCCATGCCGCTGTTCGCCAACGCAGACCCCAACTTCGTGACCTCCATGCTGACCAAGCTGCGCTTCGAGGTCTTCCAGCCCGGCGACTACATCATCCGCGAAGGCACCATCGGCAAGAAGATGTACTTCATCCAGCACGGGGTGGTGAGCGTGCTCACCAAGGGCAACAAGGAGACCAAGCTCTCGGACGGCTCCTACTTTGGCGGTAAGGGTGCCAGCATAAATAATAATAAGCAGCGATTTATACCCGCAGGCTTTAATAGTGCTAACCTTGGCTGACCAGCAGGCACCGGAAATGCGGTTTTAGTGCAAAATGGACAGCGTGCTGTTTAAAATACTACTCAAGCAATTAAACACCACAGCAATGTATTTAAGAGGTGCCTGCCCGAGTTTAATTACATGGCTCCTTTGTCACATGATCGGAGCACCAGCTTTCAAGAAGCACCCACAAGCAAGAATGGGGGAAAGCAAACTATCCTCCTAAAGTCACTGAGATTAATCTACTCAACAGAACAACAGGACAGCGCTACAATTTTTTTTGTCTCTCTTGCCCGTAGCACAAGATTGGATGCTGGATGTATTTAGGCCTCCCCGCAGATTGTGTCACTGGGTTCGGAAAGCAAGAATCCCATTCACAAAATGTGATTACTCATGCCCAACATAATAGCTTACTATAATCACTGTGGATTTATGTTTTAAGCATCCAAGGCATTTACATTTGTATTTATTTGTTTAGCAGATGCTTTTGTGCAAAGAGATGTATGTAAAGAAAAGGCTCTGGTTTCATGTTGCTAAGTTACCATTGCTGGCCTTGCTGCAGTGCTGAGGGGAGTCTCTTCAGAAGGACACGGGGAATCTCTCTTTAGAAGTTTTTACGTCGCTTTCTGTAACTGTCAGATTCAAGGCCGCACACCGTCAGTACTGGGTGTGCGGTATTTTTCGGGAGGACTTGCCGGGTTGTGAAGTGAATGTCACGCCGAATCAGATGGGGGGGAGATGTTTGCCGGCCATATTGAAAAGCTGCACCCACCCACTCACCCCCCAGCAAAGAAATGTCGAGGGTGTCATTTAAAAGGATTTTTAAAGGAAAGTGTCGCCGATTAGCTAGTTAATTTGCCTCGGGGGGGCGTCTTCGCGCTCCGTTGCTCGGCCTGCCGGTGAGTGGCTCTGCATCTCTGCTCCCGGGAAGCAGGGCATGTGGGCGGCCTGAGTCCCGGCCCGGCTCAGAGCTGCGAGCGCAGTAAGGCCCAGAAAGCCGTCAACATGTGCTGCGAGAGGGGGCTAATCCCCCTGGTCCTCAGAATGATCCCGTTTTGGCAGAGGCTCATATGCTGCTCGCTGCTCGTATAGGTAAAGTATGACGGGGAAGAAGGCGACCCAAGGGCAGGCAGCCTCTTTCCAAACCAACTGCACCAGGCACTACCAGCCCACATCCTATAATATCCATTTATTCCACATGTTTGAGTCTCTTTGAGCCTCAGCGCCTCATTAGGCTGATCTCGTTCCATTATTAAATGTCTATTTGCTCCCAAGCGTCCCCCCCAATCCATTTGACTTCTGTGCAGCTCTCAGCCTGCTCTCCCCCTCCGATACAGGGTTTGCCTTTTTCAGACACGCCCCGGCAACACCATTACTTTCTTTACTTACCTCAGATCATCTGGCAATGTGACGGCAGAGTGCAGCGACCTACCGGACCTGTAGGTGGCGCCTGGGATCCAGCCAGCAGGGCTGTCCGTCAGAAGTGACAGATACTGAACCCCAGCCTGAAAATGTAGTCGCAGCTCCATTGAGCATCACCTATTTGTTTAAAAAACATATACAACAGTATATTTATTAAGGAAATTACAAGGCACCCATTCACCCAGGCACCCAATTTTTTCTTTAAATCCTTTTTTTTTAAAAAAAAAAAAAAAAACACTTGCAACCTTTTATGCTGCATTCGTCTCACCTTTTTAGTCCCACCCAGAGCACAGTGTAGCGGGGGGGGGGGGCAATCACGCCCCACGCAGCTGGTGAAGCACCTGAAAATGAACAGCATTCACTCGTCTGCTTCACGAGTGACGCCAGCGAAGCTCCAGTGGCATCAGATGTGTGAGACGACAACGTGGGCGCAGATTGTGACATCAGTTTGTGACTTCACGCAGGATTCCTTTAGATGAGTCATTACAGACCTACATATCTGAGGTTTTATGCATCATTTTAATGCAGATTAGTTCCCGGCATAAGAAATATGAGGATTCGGACAGAGGTCATTGTGACATTTTAATGCATTTTGCCCTGGTTTCAGACGTACATGTGACGTCCATTTAAAAGAAGAAGCTTTATTAGACAAAATTCTACTGCAAGGGAAATTAATACATTGTGAGTGAAGCAACTACTGATGATAAACTATCAGAAAGCAGTAAAAACTTTAAGGCACCAGGGAATTTTATAACATCCAGTATCTAGCTGTCAATGGCCAGAGTCCCTTTTCCAGCTTAAGCTTTGATTATGCTGCTGCATTACATCATATTTACCTGATCGTTTTATCCAAAGCAACTTACTGTACAGGTGAGGGTTACAGTTTATGTGTGCAACCTGGGATTGGATCCCATGATCTTTGTGTTATTAACTATGTTCATGTGCTTATCTCACGTCAGTCTTTCTCCTTCTCTCACCTCCCAGTCCCCAGCATTGAACCCATGATATAAATGCATAAGCAGTGATGACAGGCTGCGATTAGGCTGTGGAGATGTATTCCTGAGCTTGGATTAAGGGAAACACATCCTCACAAAGGCTGTTCTTAAAATGAACATTCGAGTCTCATTTCATTGCGACATCGGTATAATTTCAATACGGCAGGTACAAAATTTGGTAAAAGGCACTATCTGAGCACCTGGGATTTAATATGGATGTGGGTGGTGATGCTTCACCTTTAGTTTGTGTCACATAGCGCCCCCTGAAGGGGACACATGACAGCTAACCCGCAGACACGGATTTGTTGAAGCCAGTAAGAGCATTTGAGCACCTCTCCCCCCCACCTCAGACTGACCGCCTGAGTGGCCTGGACCCTCCCTGCACTAGAATAGTGCAGTCTGTGAGGAAATGAGGGGGGGTGCACCAGTGGATCCAGATAAAGGGGAAGACAAAATAAGATGGCTCTGCACAGACCTCTGATCCAAGAGATGCAGGAGCTCATGACTTCACCTTACACATGCCTGTGAAGCCCCATTCCAGGACTCCATTTCCCATGATTCCCTGCCTCACATTCTGCATAGAGTAGCTCAGTGGCGGCACCAGGGTCTGGCTAGTGAGGCTTTAAGCCCCAAATGTTTTTAGTAAAGCCCCAAATCTTTTTCATGCAAGCTTTGTTCGTCATATGTATAATGTGGTTTTGTTGTCATGAAAAGCCAAATGCAGAGCTGCCATGGACACGGAACTAATGTATTTTGAAAGGAAGAGACGGACAGAATTGCATAATTTGACATCTTGAATTCCAGCTCATTGACTGGGTTCTGGGCTGAGCTCAGAATCTCCCCTTCTGTCGGTATGCTGGCGGTCACTGGGCCACGTGCGCATTCCTCCATCACTGCATTGTAGCAGGGGCTTCTGGGGAAATGCAAGGGGAAAAAAAATCAGCATGGTCCTCACGTCGCATTCAAATCCCGCTCTTTTTAAAGCTACTTAGCGATGCAGCAGGTGTAGCGGCGGACTAAATCCAGGTATTTTCAGGACGCTGTTAAATCGCTAAATGCCATTTTTAGGATGTCACACATGTAATGTCATTCTGTAAACAAACGCTCTGAATCTGATGGCATAACACAGGAAGAACAGGCCCGCCTGCCATGCGGCTGAATGCAGACCAGCATCTTCAAAGGAACTGGGAAACTGAATAACAGACTGTAAGGATTTTAAAAAATTAATAATGAAGAGAATGTTTCATATCATTCAGCAAACAAAAGGCAGGCACGGAAGATTCATCACTGTGATATTCAGCATTCTGCAGGATCTGTCAGGCTCCACAGTCTGTCCTTTTTTACAACCTCAACCTGATTCCCACTCTCGTTTCTCTCAGCAGACAGCCCTATTCAGAAAAGACCTGCAATGTACCATTTCTGTACTCTTTCACGGTTACTTTTCTTCACCCAAATTGTACTACACATGGCAGCTGCACTCATTTGGGGATCAGTGGCAGCAAGTGCACATCCAGGACCTTCATACAGAACATCACCAAGAGTATGACATCCTTGTGTTCAACGGCTGGATGGGCACTATCTATCTGTCTGTCTGTCTGTCTGTCTGTCTGTCTGTCTGTCTGAACGAAAGTACATATGTACATATTCATTCATTCATTCATTCCCCCAAAGCTTCCTTATAAAAGCATTGCAAGGCAATTCCTCTAACAAGGGTCAGCTGGGTCTCATAAACTGCATTACTTCATAGGCCCTGGATGGTGATCAATTACCATGGTAACTCAGAAGCTCAGCTAGCCCCATGCCGTTTTCTTTGCCGTCATGAGGGCTAAGGCTTCAATATCAACTGAAAGATACTCAAATACTGTTCGGCGAAAACTGCATGTGGTTGTACCTGGTGTTTTATTAACATTAGATTTCAGTCTGTTAGGGAAACATCACGTGCCTGGAACATCAGTATATTGGGATCAGCTGTTAGGATGTAACACTTATGCCGGTTAGGAGCTGACATGAGTGGCGGTGATGTCATGGTCCCCTGCAGAGATCTGCCTGCTGACCCGGGGCAGGAGGACGGCCAGCGTGCGGGCGGACACCTACTGCCGGCTCTACTCACTCTCCGTTGACAACTTCAACGAAGTGCTGGAGGAGTACCCCATGATGCGGCGGGCCTTCGAGACCGTGGCACTGGACCGCCTCGACCGCATCGGTGAGTCTGGCTGCTAGGCTGGCCAGTCTGGTGGCTCGTACGGGAAGCCCGCTTCCTCTCGCATCTCTCCTTCCATTACATAAACAAAGGGCATCTTCAGGAGGAATCAGAGCATGTCCTGGGGGCACTAATCATACTGAGAGGTGCGTCCCTCTGACAGGAAGTAGAAATATGTAAACGCATTATTGGGAGGTGAGTGCTAATAGGGACTGGAAGAGGTTGGTAAAGGATCTGCGCATCAATCCGTAGAGCAACTGCTCACCGGGGCTGGCTGTCAGGCGAGCGATTCCAGGCCAGATGTGTGGCTCCGCCCACAGGAAGCTCCAAATATCTGTCTCCCCCTGAGGGTACCAGTGGAGGCCCATTTTGGGCCTGGAGGGAGGGAGAGAGAGTCTTCTCATGTCTCATTCTCTGTGAAAAAGGACAGCGCCTTTCATGCAAGCGTGAGCATCAGTGTGAGGCTGTGGGATTGCGTGGGTCCTGCTAAGGGAGGGACAGCCTCTGTAGGGCCGACCAGCAGCACAGCGATTAAAGTCTGCCGCTTTCAAATGAAACATTGCAGGGCTTTCCTGCTCTCAGTGAGGCTGTGCACTGCCTAAATAAATATCCAGTAGTATAAAAGGATAATTGCACTCTGTCAGCTAAATATGTCAATTTTACAGCCGAGTGTATTATTATACACTACACAGCTTAACCCTCCCTGCCAGTTCTGTCGTGTTCCAGCTTTCAGTGACTCCGCAGCTGTGGTTACACTCGCGTATCCTGTATAATCTCACATAGCTCCCCAGTCCGCCCCCAAGCATACCAAAAACAAAACCCTAACACGCAGGGGTGGGGAGGGTCCTTCTCCAGTTCACGCTGTTGTCCCCTGAGGTGCTTACTGTGTCCCGTTTCACCGTCACCACCTCTGTTCCCAGGGAGCGTGTCACAAGAAACTAATAGTTCCACCCCTCTAAATTCTCCTGTCCTGCTTTATCATTCCTCTTGAACCGTGTTAGTAGTTAATGCTGGTTTCAGTGCCGCATGGCACTGATCGGCAGTGGTGAATTAACCCAAGGCCTCGCTGCGGGTGAGTCCTGAGCACATGGCGATGTTCTGCTTAATTGGCCGTAATCATCCGTTTGCAGCCCTGCCGACTGTACATTGTGTGCCGGTGATTTCTTGGCTTATGGGCTTAGAAGTGGGGGAGCCCAGTGATTGAACTGAAGGCCGGTTCATATTTTTCCGCATGCAGACATGCACATACTGTGCGATTATGATACAATTGACATAAACGCTGTTCTCTGCAGTTGAACTTCTGGGCTTTTAGACCAAAGGGGTCTGGTTTATCAGATACCAGACAAAGCAGTCAATCAGTAGACCAGTCCTGTCCTCTTGTCCCACTGGTAGTTGTGGTTTTATTGTTCCACCACTGGGAAATAATGAGTTGGAAGGGATCTTTGCTGTGGATTTTAAGGTTGAGGCTCAGTTATATCTTGATGTTGTCTTTTTAGGGAAGAAAAACTCCATCTTGCAACACAAAGTACAGCATGACCTCAGCTCAGGAGTTCTGAACTACCAGGAGAACGAGATCATTCAGCAGATCGTGCAGCACGACCGGGACATGGCCCACACCGCCCACCTGCTGCAGGCCGCCCCGCCCCCCGTCCCGCCCTCACCCACCCCCGTCATATGGGCCCCACTCATCCAGGCGCCCCTTCAGGCGGCAGCTGCCACCACCTCCGTCGCCATAGCTCTGACGCACCACCCCCACCTGCCCGGCGCTCTCCTCCGCAACCCTTTGCTGGGCTCGCTCAAGGACCCCCCTGGCCGCCTCAAGAAGTTCCATTTCCCGGCGTCGGCAGCCTCCCCGGGAGACTCACCCTGTGACACCCCCTCCAAGCCACACCCCGGCGTGGACAGCCCCCTGCTAGCCGCCTTCCGGGCCCATCACATGACCTCCACACCGGTGCAAGCCGGCCCCAGCCAGCAGCCCCCCGGCAGCAGTCCGCACCCGTGCCCCAGTGGCCTGGCCTCCCTCCGCTTCGGCTCCCTCCCCACCTCCGACTCCCTATCCTCCAGCAGCTCGCAGCTGCACACGCAGCCACGGCAGAAGCTGACGGCCTCCTGTAGCACGCCACCCACTGTGAGCCTCACCCACAAGGGGGAAGCGGGGGGGACTCCAGGGGCCACCGCCGCGGCCCTCACACCCCACATCAGCCCCCTGGCCTCCAGCTCTGCCAGCCCCAGCATGTGCCAGACGCAGGTCCCCGCCTTTACATCCCAGCAGAACCTCACAGGTAGGACTTCTAGCAGCCTGAATCTGTTCCACACCCCTTCCTCCGACTCCCTGTCATCCTGCCGGAGCCAGCACACGCTGCCCCCTGGGGGGTCCCCGCTGTCACTGGTGCAGGAGAGCCTGGCTGGCCTGCAGTCCGGCTGCCTTCCCCAGCTTCACCAGGAGCGATCAGCGCTAGCCTCCCTAGCCCAGTATGGCTCTGGCAATGCCTCCCCCTGCTACACCCCGCTGGCCCCCAGCCCCACGGTCCAAAGCCCTGTGACCGGAAGGACGTTTCACTACAGCGACCCCTCAAGTGCCACTGGGTCCCATAGCTCTCTTCTTCTGCCACAAATCTCGTGCCCACCCCCGCTGTCCAGTCTGCCCCGAGCCGGCACGGAACCAGAGTCAGAGTCACTGCTGAGCTTCTTCTCCCCTGAAGCAAAAATGGCATCGACCTCGCACCCTTCCCTGCCCCAGGAGGTGGGCCGGGCCGTGAGCCGCTCCCCCAGGCTGCCCTCCCAGGAGTCAGACCCCTGCTTTACCCCCTTTTCCTCCCCAGTGCTGTCCAGCAGGCCCTGCAGCTCCATCTCGGGGAACGTGCCGCTCGTCAGACAGACGTCCCCCAGACCTATACCTCAGACTCATTCCCCAGGGACGTCCCCCACCCTACCACCACGACGGGGGCACACGTCTGAACTTGAGCCCATCCGCTCCAAACTGCCCTCCAATTTGTGAGGTTGGATCACACCCTCCTGTGGACCCTAGACTAGAAAAATAATCTCTGAGCGATGTTTTTCCCCCCCTTCCATACTCTGCACTGTGTTTTGAGTTTCCTAAAATAACTGTGAATTCAAAGATTAACTGGGTGACTTAGTACTTAGTACTTTTTTTTCTTTTTGCTTTGCCATTTCCTGTTTTTTATCCTGAAATATATATATCGCCTGATATTTAAGACATTCTAGGAGGGTGTGAGATACTATCCATTCAGACAAGGGCCATGATTTCGTTTGTTTTTACCTATGCCAAATGAACTGACAGGGGCTGTGTCAGGTGGCTAACACGGCAACGTGACAGTATTCCGTGCAGGAGCCTATGCACTTTGTCCTGCGGCAGTAAGAAGAACTGTTTTTTGGTTACAGAGGTACAACCTTTATGAGCTTACGTGTTTCACCATGTCACACAGGATCACGTGCTACGACAGTTGTGATTCTCCGGTGATTTGCGGTTGACTTATTTGCTATTTGCTCGTGTTGAAAACTTGAATTCTGTCGTTCTGATTAGCAAAACTTTTGGGGGACGCAAGCCAAATAGAGTATCTACTGGATCTGTTTTTTTCCCTTCGTCTTCCAGGGTCACACAGCGATGGTTTGGCTGCTTGTATCAGTATACTGTGTGTGTGTGTGTGTGTGTGTGTGTGTCTGTATGTCTGTGTGTCTGTGTGCAGGGCCAGATTAATGCATAGGCCATCCTAGGCTATAGCCTAGGGCCCCGGCAAACATCAGGGTTCCATCCCACCTTGGGAAAAGTGAAATGGTTAGTTAAATCGGCAACAC
The DNA here is from genome assembly GCA_026776725.1 of Gnathonemus echidnorhynchus. Classification (NCBI taxonomy): domain Eukaryota; kingdom Metazoa; phylum Chordata; class Actinopteri; order Osteoglossiformes; family Mormyridae; genus Gnathonemus; species Gnathonemus echidnorhynchus. Next base: position 3,286,680 of record JAODJU010000018.1, on the reverse strand, counting down.
CAGAGTGTCCATGCTGATGTCAGCCAAGGACCCGCAGATAAGATAATCTGCCCCCCTGTGTGTGTATTCATCTCTCAGCTTCCAGGCCAAATCAAGGGATGCCTTGATTGATCAAAAACAGAAATGTTTTGATATTGTGTGCATACATTAATGTCCCCGTGTCCTTCTACACCCTCAGCGGGTAAAGAAAGGAGTCACCAGCACCGGCAATTAAGATGCAAATTTGCCCCTTAGGGAAGAAACTGTCTGAGCCCGTGGTTTGAGTTCAGTGGTAGTTGGAGGGACCCGTGCAAAAGAACAGCTCTAGTTCTTAGCTGGTGGGGTCATCCAAACGGCCTCTGGATGATGGCGGACAGCTGACCACCCCAGCTTTGATCTTCCAGCATGATCTAACAGTCAAGCATCTAGTTAGTGGTTCACTGTTCCAAAAGGTGCTCTGCCAAAGCTGGATTTACACAGGTGTGAGTTTGATTAAACATTTCTCTTAACATTTCACCAAGCATATTTAATTTCCAGCTTTATTATGAGCCCCGCCCCTCGATTTCTGCGGATAGACTGAACACCAAAGGAACTGTTGACGATTAGGAATTATGATTATTGACTTTGACAGCACTATTTGGGACATTAACTCTTCAAACAGAACAGATATCATTTACTAGATGATGTCAACCTAAGTTTTTTTGTCCCCCATTCAAACGACAGAATAGATGGTCGTAATATTACAACAAAGGATGCAGACGCCAATCAACATCAAGTTCTGTGTCGGGGATTAAGGAAACAATGGGATTCAGTAGCAATAAGAAGACAGGATTGAGGTTTAACATAATAGGGAGGGTGTAAATCCTGGTGGAAACACTGTAACTGTCTGGAACCAACACTCGAAAGTTATCAGACCTGTTTCGAGCATTATATGAGAAAGCTGCTATGGGGCTATAAGGGGCACTCAGTTAGCAAAATGTCATATCGGATCGTGGCGAATATCGTTTCACCGGATGATGTGATTGAAACGGAATGTGGAGAGAGCCCTGTAACCCCTCAGGATTGAACTGATGTGTGCAGACCGTGATGGAGAAAGTGCCGTCGTGGAAAACATTCCTAGGCAGAAACATTAACAGGGAAATTACAGATGCATTCAGATATACAAACATCATAGAACTTTATACTCAGTATGGATGGCATTGTCCTTCACAGAACTTAATAAAATTGGTATTACATTAAGCATTGATTATTAAAATATATTAAGCAAAGAGTAGATTAAATATTTTAAGTAAATCTTAAAAAAAATGTTGAAACATTTCTGAATATGTAACAATTGCAAATTTAACACAACAGGTGGGCATTCTTATTAAAAACATTTTAAAATGTCTTATTTTATTGTCTTATATTTATTTTATCAGGCTGTTAAGTAGATGGAATTTTTCCAAATACACAAACACTGGGGAAATTTAGAGGATTTAAACTGACTTGTTTGTAGACACCTTTCTTTCTTAATTTTAAAAGTGAAAGCATTCTCATACAGGGAGAGTTAACACATTTTCTTAGTAAATCGCAGGTAGACCGCCATCTGTCCATATATAATCTCAGCAAACGAAATGCCAAAACTTTGGAAGGCAGACCATTCTGAGAATGTTCGGCGGTTGCTATGGTGCTGTTTCACAAAGATCAATTAATCATAGCATCACACTGCAGTGGTGTTTTCAAATGAGACAGGACCTCTTTCTGCCTTTTCAACTCTCGCGTGACCGCAGGTGAATAATGTCCACCTAAAATAGTATTAAGAAGCCCAGCCATGATTTACGATTTCCGTTTGCTGACTGACACATTAATCAATAAATCAGAGGCGGCCCAGAGCAAGGCCTGTCTTTCCTCACCCCCCATCACGAGGAACGGCATACAGAGCGCCCTGTACCCATTAGATTTGACTCGTGTATAATTCAAGGAAACCAGCCATGTTTTGGTTGACCCTTGTCCTCTTCAGAAGCTTGGGCTTTTAGAATGGCCTGTATGGTTTCCATGGATATAGTATTACAGACATTGCCATTCAGACTTCAGACAAGGGAGTGTTGTTGCTATGTCATGATTAGGAGCACAGCTGTTTATTTCTGTGCTGGAAATGTTTTCTGTTTTTCTGCGTCTGTCTCTCGGGTAGCAGAGCCGCAAAAAAAAAAAAAATGTCGCCTGATTTATTCTTGATAGAAATCTGTTCTCCAAAAGAACATGAGAACAGCCGGCTTATTTAATCGCAGAGCTGGTTGACCAGAATGTATCGCGTGACAGTGAGATTCAGGTCACCATGTAGTGAGACAGTGACATATTAAAGGAGCAATGTAGTCGCCCAGGGTTGCAGGTTGCTGTTGAAGCAGGAGAGGAGAAGCGGGATGACCTGAGCGCACCTGAGACAACTCGGGCTCCCCTCTCCTGCCCGGCGATTATTTGGAGGCTCCGACTGAAGTTTCCCTAAGGATAGATTATTGATTTGCCAATTTGAGGCAATGACAAGGCCATTTGAAATAGCAAACAGGTGAGGCCCTGAAGTAGCATGCCAGACAGGATGCCTTCTTGTCACTTATACGATCGATGGTCATAGATGTAAAATATTAGTTTTGCCAGTGAAACGCATCCAGCAGACATTAGTGGTGAATTATCAAGCATTTCATATATTCTAGTGGAATGAACTCGCCAGCTGGGCACTCGGGCAGAATGACAGAACCTCAGAGCGGCAGAGTTCACACAGGTGTTAGATGCCGGGGTAATGCGTGTTAGAATTTGAATTAATTTCTATTTCGTAGCAGACTTTGAAAATGTACACTTTACTCCAGCTATGCTCAAGTAGCTTTCGGCTGTTTTGCTCACTACCTCAGATCCGCTTGCCAGCCAGCCGTGGCGATTTGGCCCCCTGTTAGATTTAGGTATGATACATCATGATGTATACTGAACGTCGAGCGCAGCAGCTGTCTGCCTGTAAAACCCAACCCATCAATTTTCTGTAATGAATTCCACTTTCGGGCAGTTTAGGAATCTAAGCTTTCTGCAGTATTTACCATTGAATGTGTGTTATTGGCCAGTAGGTTACCGTTATAAGGGAGCAACAGAAGCAGTGCAGCATTGATCAAAAATCATGCAGGCCATCATTGGAAATCAACCACAAAATAAAGGGAAAACAGCCACATTCACGGATATAAGTTATCCATTCACACCTCTTGATATATTTCACAATACCTCACAAGCACATTTTAAGTGAATTTGGGCAGGATTTTGGGATCGTATCCGTAACCACGGGACCAGGGAAGGGCAGAAGTGCTGCTTTAAAGTAACTGAATTTAACTCCATTCATTTGAAGATTTGGATTCAGACCCTTTAAATTTAGGATTCTCTTCAGTCTGCCACTAAAATGTGGCTTTTTGTTTCGGCCAAATGGATTTGCCGACTGTGGAGATTTTACAAACTTCAGTAAACAACCCCCCCCCCAAAAAAATAACACTGAAAAGTGTGAATTTCATATTCTGAAATTTTGCACCCATGTCACCTGTTAATATTTGTTTTATATTGTGCATTTATTCAAAACTGTCTGTACAATTCATTCTTCCAGTATTTGTTTTAGAAACATCGTTATAAATATGATAAGCAATGCTCACCAAATGTGTGTACTTGCAGTAATCATCATTGTCATTTAATTTATTTATTTATTTTAAGAACTCTTGATGTTAATCATATGACATTTAAGACATACTGGACATTGTGTAAAATACCTATTTCTAAAAGAAGGTTTTGTAATCAGAGCGACAGTCCTACAACAACTGAACAGACCTGTTTATGAAGGAGTTTTTTTGACCGATTTGCAATTGATTCATGAATATCTATCTATCTATCTATCTATCTACCTATTTATCTGTCTATATCTATATATATATATCTATATCTATATATATATATATATATATATATATATATAAAAGCATATACATATATATATATATTTTCTTCCTGTGTTAAACTTGGAACTCTGGGAAAAAGCAATAAGGGGACATCAAAGGTGTATCATGATTGGCTATGTTTGCTGGCCACCGTGATGAAATGTTACTAAAACAAATATTTATGACGATATATGTATGCGAGAAAATAAAGATGAGCAAAAGTTGGGTTGTTGATAAGCACATGCACTGGTCAATATTATAAAGGTATGAAATAAAGTATAATGAACATTGGCTCTTGGATCATTACAGCATTATTTGTGCCTTAAAGATTACCAGCAATGAGCGGTATAGATGACTACCGAGAGACGGGGAGGGAGGGTACCGAGAGATGAGATGGAAGGAGAGTGCGATGGAGAGGAAGAGAGAGAGGAGGGGAGGGAGCAGGGCCACTAAGGTTGTTCTGCATTTATGGACAGCACGTTGCAGGAAGAACTGTCAGAAACTGCACCTGTGAGCATTCAGCCATCTGCTTCATTACAAAACCCCCTTGAGGTAACCTTCCCCTTCCCGGTGTGTGGACTCATTGAAGACGAAGCCCTTTGTCAGAGCATTTCTATTCTAATTATACAGAACTTGCTCTTTGTGAGACAGGCTCAGGAAAGGAATGTGCAGAGGCAGACCTATAACAAAAGGAGGGGAATTACAGAGAGAAGAGAAACCAGCATTTGTGTCAATGGCTCAAAAATTAGGATAAAACTCATAATTGACCGCATAGCACTATTTCAGCTCAAAGAGGCTATACCATTCGTACAATATGCTACTTTAGGTTACAAATGGACAGCCAATAGCTATTTTTTTACTTGATCCTGTCTGTTATTGTCTTGGTGAAGATCTTTTGCCAATCTGTGTTGAAATCAGCTCTGAAGCATGAGGATTTCTCTAGAGGCATCAAGCTGCTTAACAACTGAGGGTGAAAGTAAACAGATCGGCGCTGAAGCTGGATGGTGCCAAGAGAAAGAAGGAGGGAGAATCACTGATTTTACGCAATTCTCTTTGACTGGAGAGTCTCCCTTTGCAATCAGGAATTCATCAGGGTTCCAAAATGTTAAGTGGCAGGCTGTGCTAATCTCTACTTTGGGTTGCTGGTCTTGGCACAGTGTGGTTTGAGACACTTTTTGTTTTTTTTCCCATGAAAACCCGAAGGAAGCTGCCTCCCTCAGTCCACTAATGAACTTGAAATAAATAATCAAAACAACAGATTTTCTAAAGACAGCTGAGAGCACTCTTACTTAAAGCAATAATGCATTATAGACACCTTCATAATATACAATAATGCATCCATAAAGCATTATACACATGACTATAACTATTTATAAAAAGGCATAATACATTATAGTCATGTTTATTATGCGTTATGATTGCTCTATGAAGCTCTCATGCATAATGCACTATAAATACCTTCATAATGCAGTACAAAGCATCCTTAATGCTTATACTGACCTTTATAATGCATTATAAAGGTATCTATAATAAAGCATTCATAATGCATAGTAAACATGGCTATAATGTGTTATGCCTTTTTACAAATAGTTATAGCTGTTTTTATAACGTTATGAATGCATTGTAAGGCATTATGAAGGTATCAATAATGCATTATACGTGACTGCTTTAAGTAAAGCGCTACCATTTTTTTCTTTTTGGACAAGCATAAAACACACAGGTAATAAAGGTGAAATCTCTACCACCCCATCACCCCTTTCAACGTTTTTAGCGGAACTCCTGATCAGCAAATCGTAAAACCATACAATTGAATTCTACTTCAATGCATGACTGATCTCTTCTTCCTTCAGTTCAAGGACAGGAGTGTTTTTTTATCTCTTATATTTCACTGACTGTTGCAGCATAAACAGCAATGCTGTTAACAATGACTAATGTAATGCAAAAAAATGCTCCTACCTCCAGCATTCAGAGTTAGGGTGACAGTCTTTTGGCTAAGCCCCTACGCACCCAGTAGGTGGAAGCATATAGCCTGGCTGGATGAATACAGGGATTTTTCTCCCCAAGAAGTGCTAAAGTAGCATGTCAATGTGGCGCCACTGTAACTAGTGTGACAGAACCGACAAGGATCTCACTGCAATTCATCACAGTCACAGCAGCAATGGCTGTGCCGTACGGATCATTACGGAAATGATGGCTTGTCGTTAACTTTATCATTAAGAATAGAATGGAGGTACTTTATTCATCACCATTGGGAAATTGGGTAGCTTTCACACACCCCATCATGCTCCCTTTGAGAGACACAGAGACACATTTATATACCGATAAGAGCAATCTTTGGAGTCAGAGCATAGGGTCAGACAGTGTCAGCCTTTCTCAAGATGCCAATGCTGATATACTATATGGATAAAAGTATTGGGAGACATGGCCATTACACCTACAGGGACTTTTATTACATCCCATTGTAAATCCATCCATCCATCCATCCATCCATCCATCCATCCATCATCTCCCACTTAATCCGAGGTCGGGTCGCGGGGGCAGCTGTCTCAGCAGGGAAACCCAGACTTCCCCCTCCCTGGCCACTTCATCCAGCTCCTCTGGGGGAATCCTGAGGCGTTCCCAGGCCAGCCGAGAGACATAGTCCCTCCAGCGTGTCCTGGGTCTTCCCCGGGGCCTCCTCCCAGTGGGACATGCCCGTAACACCTCACCACGGAGGCGTCCAGGAGGCATCCTAATCAGATGCCCGAGCCACCTCATCTGGCTCTTCTCAATGCAGAGGAGCAGCGGCTCTACTCTGAGTCCCTCCCGAATGACCGAGCTCCTCACCCTATCTCTAAGGAAGAGCCCAGCCAGCCTGCGGAGGAAACTCATTTCGGCCACTTGCACTTGCGATCTCATTCTTTCGGTCACTACCCACAGCTCGTGACTATAGGTAAATCCATAGGCATCATGGTCCCCCCTTTGCAGCTATAACAGCCGTCATTCTTCTGGGAAGACTTTCCACAAGATTTGGGAGTGTATCTGTGGGAAATTTTGCCCATCAATCCAGAGCCTTTGTGAGGTCAGGCACTGATGTTGGACGTGAAGGCCTGGCTCACAATCTCTGTTCTAGTTCATCCCAAAGATGTCTGATGGGGTTGAGGTCAGGGCTCTGTGTAGGTCAGTGAAGTTCTTCCACACCACACTCACCCAATCATGTCTTTATGGACCTTGCTTTGTGCACTCGGGCACAGTCATGGGAACAGAAAAGGGCCTTCCCCAAACTGCTGGAAACATGAAGCTGGAAACATAGCATGGCCAAAATGCCACTTAGTTTACTTCACTGGAACTATGGAGCCCAGCCCAACCCCTGAAAAACAATTCAATACCATTATCCCTCCTCTACTAAACTTTACAGTTGGCTTAATGCAGTCAGGCAGGTAACGTTTCCCTGGAATCCGCATGTGCCGCAACATTCGCGACATAGTCACAGAGCTCCAAAGAAGAGCACAAAGTAACATCATAGTCATCTTCCAAAACAATTTCTTTGGGAATAATAGTAATAATTTATACAAAATGAATTATGTACCCACATTATCTTTAGTTCTTCATCTCAATATCTGTCTGTCAGATGCTAAATTAAGCGGTAAATAAATTAAATACGAATAAGCTCTGACAATATGATTACTCAATGTAAAAAAGCTTATAATAAAGCATATAAAGTCAAATTTACAGAAGGAAATAAGCGGCCCAGGGAAATAAGAGATGGAGAGAGACATAAAGCCTAATGAACAATGAGCAATCAGAGCTAGAGACCCTGGCTATCCTAATCACTCATTCCAGCAGAAAGGACCACTCTCCAATGAAGCCAGCTTCTCATAGCAGCAGCAGGTCTCATTACAAGAGGGTCCATCTCCTGGCTTTTCAAAGGATTATAAGGATACATGTAGTCAATCAGTGTGCAAACAGGGTAATTACCTTCAGACCAATCAGCAAACTGATCACTCAACTACTCACAGACATGAGTTGACCAAAAATTTGCCTAATTGGCAGGTGTAGCCGTACTTATAACACAGGGTACTCCGAACATAATAAGGCTTTTTTTATTATTCTAAATGTTTTCTCATCCTGAAACCAGATGTGAATAGAACTGGAGAATGAGGCACATTTAGAGAAGAGACTTTTCAACACACCTGAACTCGGTGCCCTTGAAGCCGCACTAGTCTGAATGTGCTACCAATTCACTTTAAGCACTTTCTTTTGTACTTCTTTGATTTTAATGAAAATGCACAGAAAATTGAGTCATCCAATCAAATACAGGTTGATTTGATTTTTCAAAAAATTGCCATTTACTGCTGTTGAAATGTTGAAGAAGAATCTGTCTTCCAATTGCTACCCCTGGGTGCCAGGGGGCAAGAGGTAGGGGGCAGCACCGGATACCAGGCCGGGGGACGTGGCAGATAGGGTGGTGCAATCGAAGAAAAGGTTTAGAGTGATTGGAACAAACATAGCAAACCTCTCAAGTAAAATTAGAGTATAAAGCATGAAGATTAGGTCATAAAATGGCACAATCCTGCATTTTATTGGGTAAGTGTGTGGATGTTAGTTGTTTGGAAACGCTAAAGATGTAAGGAATTTTGGTGACGCTTTACATTAACTGCACCTTCATAATGCCTTTGTAATGCATTAAAATATTGTTCAGTGCACCTTCATAAGACATCCATTATTCATTCATGGAACATTCATAGGCAGCATGTAAGTATACCTTAACAGCTTTAATATACATTAATAACAAGCATTATATTATAATAAACATTATAATCATATAATGCTTGTTATAAGTGTATGTTAAAACTGTTGTGTTATGCTGCTTATGAATGTTCTATGAATGCACAATGAATGCATTATGTAGGTGCAGGTAATGTAAAACCTTACTAGAGTTCTTATATCTTTAGCAATGGGAAAACAAGTAAGAGAAACAATCCAAGCACAGATGGGACAAACACAATGTGCGGTTGGTTTGGGGTGAGAGACAAACAGAATACTGTTTTATCATCCCTCTCTTCCTCCCTTCATCCATCCATCCATCTTCCAGCCATTATCCAATACAATGTAGCAGGGAGGAAATGGTCTTATATTATTTGTAATTATCTAGATGCAGCGGACTGGAATATGGTGGCCTCTCATCTCTGAGGTTGGAGGTTCAGATCCCACTTCTGCTCAGTACGAGTGGAGTTTGCATGTTCTCCCCTTGTCCTCCAGGTCCCCTGGTTTCCTCTTCCAGTCCAAAGACACGTAGTTAGACTGTTTAATCGTAGCGAGTGGCCCTGGTGCCTGGCGAGGCTCGTGTGCGCCTTGTCATGGACGGGCATCCCATCCAGCGTGTGCCTTAACCGTATGCCCTGTGCTGCTGGGATAGGCTTCAGGTCCCCCCCTGTGACCAGGATGAGCAGTTGGATGATGGATGGATGAAGGGCGTGACTTTGCCCTGCCTGGGGGCATCGTCATGCTCCTGCCATTTCAATGTGGGAAGAACACAATTGTTCAAGTGCCATCTAAGGTTTATGCAAAGTGACACATGTGACTTTGGTGAAATATGCAAATCTGCTCTGAGAATTGTTTCTGCTTAGTCAATGCAAAATATAAGCATTCTGTGCCTGAAGTCTAGATATGAGTCATTCTGACTGCAGGAGATGACTTTTAATGGCCTGTAACAGATAGCTGTGGCTTGACAGACCTTCAGTGACAAAGGGTTTGGAAACTCCTGATGGGACGGGAGGTGATGTGTCCGCTTAGGTTAGGCATTTATGGGCAGTGGCTGACTCTGTAACTCGTCAACATCAGTCAGGGCTGCACGGGAAGGCAGGACAACCAGATGTCACCAAAATCCCCATACAGTGACTGAAAGGGGACCTTGCGGGGCTGGAGACACTATACAGACAGCACCCGGGGCACGAGAAGAAGCTGTCCTTCTGAGGAGCGGAGGAGCCTGATGTGATCTGAAAAAGATACCTTCACCATTCTCTCAACAGATGGGCATGAGCTCATGCCGGATGATCTGAATGGACACCAAAAAGCTCCGGCGCCCCACAGCACGGAACCCAGAGCACAGCGCGTGTGACATCATTGTGTTTACATTCTCCGGCTGTATTTACATTCGTGTTTTGTATGTGTATTCTACTGATGTACAAAGAAGTCTGGACTGTACTTTGAACCTGAAATAGAAAAAGAACAGAAAAACATTTAAATCAAAATGTATTGCATAATTGGAATGGGATGAACCGTTGACAGTCGGTGTGAATTCATTTTGTATCTTAAGAGTAAGGCAATGAGAAAAAATATATGTTTTATAAAACTGCAATTGAAATATTTTTCATTTTTAGTTGTTGTCGGGGTTAACAAGCATACTGTAGATCATCTTTTCTTTAAATGACTTCAAACTTGTCTTGGATAAGCAGGATGGATGGATGAATGGATGGATGTTTACAGTGCTCAAAGAGAGGGAGGAAATGAAAGAATAAGTCTTGAAATGGAAGGATGACAAAGAGACAATAGGGCTAATTAATAAAGAAAAGAATCAGAATATGAAGGTATCGACAGTTTTTGTGACGTCGTCTTGAGACAACAGGCAAAGAACTGTCATTATAAAAGACCTTAAAGCAAAGCTGCACAAATAGCTGGTCAGATGATAAGAAGGTTCTGGAAATGGGTTACGGGGAGGAGATGCTGTGGGAGACCGAAGCAGTGAGCTGGGGTGTAGGCAGATATGACAGCAGGTGTAGCGACATTACACCTCTGCTGCCGTCTGAAAATGAAAGGGTGGGAAGCAAAGGAGTGTCTTCCAGCATGTCGTACCCTGTGTTAATACGGCCACCGAGATGGAAAAAACAGGCCATTATCTGGTGAATATTTTATGATCGCTGTGCGTCATGTTCTGATCATTAAAATAGAACCTCATTGCCAAATTATCTCATGGACAGATGCCACATTTGTAAGAAAGACTTACATGCCAGCTCATCCTTCAAAGGAGCCAAGTACGCCGCATCACTTTCTTGTTGGTGACTTTACAGATTCTCTCCCTGTCCTGTTCTCTCTCTCTCTTACAGATGTCTTATTAATCAAACACTGTAAAAAAAAAAAAAAAAAACATGAATTATTTGTTGGTTTTCTAGTGTTTAAAAAACTGATTTGGCCCCAGATAAATTCAGATTAATGCTTTGTCCTTCAGCAAGTTACTTAACATTTCCATCAAATTACCAGCTTTATACAAATATGTGACACTGCAACTTGTTTTTGATCAAATTTTCTGCCAAGGCAAACAAATTGTGATTGTTTGTTGGTGTTATGAGAGCCCTGATTGCACATTTCTTCCACTATAATCTGCAACACCATGTCCTTCCCTGGTTTCAACCCTGTTAATTAAGGATTTACAGGTGAGGCACTGTTATCAATATAATCTAGAATTAGTGGAAGACTGCATTGCGCTAATGAAATTTAGCAATCATGAATGCGGATGCAATTAAAAGGACATAACCTTTTCGTTTGCTGGTGTTATTGTAAAGCTTCATTGCTGAAATGGTCTCAGGGCTGGACTGGAATTAAAACCAGCCTGGGACTTTGGGGTCTCCCATGACCCGAAAGTAAATTTTGCTGAGAGGGGTCCTCATGATGACTTTTTCCAGCCCATGTACACATATATCCATCATGTCCCCGGGAAAATGCGTGGTCTGCCAGATGACCACACCAACCCTGAATGGAACGGAAGATGTCAGAAATTCAGCAGGTCAGTTATGACAGGTAGAGTGTGGTAGTGGTGACCTAATGGTTAGGGAAGTGTGCTTGTGATCAAAAGGTTGCTTGTTCAAATCCCCAACCAGCAAGGTACCACTGAGGTGACCGAAGCAAGGTACTGCCCCCATGCTCTGCTCCCCAGGTGCTAAATACTAGCTGCCCACTGCTATGTCATATATGGGTTACATACTGTTTTGTTGTGGTGTACCAACACTGACAATTAATCTTCCACATATTTCACATAAAAACACAAACATGTGCTTGCACCCTCGTGCACATCTGCACACGCTCAGACAGCACCGGCTAATCCGCGCCTCCATCCTCCCACTGAACGGCTACCGAGCGGAACATCTCAACCACAGAATGACAGATTAAAAATACAGCTTCCTGTATCAGGTAATTAAACAGAGTGCTTAACTGGCTGTCTGCTCATCGGCGAGATAACCCAGGCTGGTGTGGAGGCACTCGGCATGTGAACGGCTCAGAGACATCGCCAGATCCTCTCCCAAAGGCTGCCTTTCCATATCAGCGCTCGCTCCTATGGGCCTGCCGGTAATCCCATTGTCTTGCCTCCTTCCACAAACACAAGTCTTCTTATGTTGCTTTATTCTCTCCTGCATGTGAGCAGCCCAAATATAACACCGATTTCTAGAACAGGGCACACCTCAGACAAGGGCGTAAGAGAGAGTTTAATATCGAGGGGGACACAATTTAAATGCAAAGGTCTACTTTTTGTGGGGGATGGATGAAGCCAAATTAAACATTAGGGAGTTACACGTCTCCCTCATCGCCCTGGCTACTCCACACCTTACCTTAAAAACTTTTCGCACCACATCACAAATCCACGTTGTCCTACAATGTCATATACATCAATCCGAAAGAAAATGGATGATTTATGACATGAAATGTGATATCTGAGTCTGTAAACCACTGCTGTGATGGTCTCATGCCTCCGGTCCTGTCTCCCGCTTCCTGAAAGGATTTGCCAGGCCTGCAGAGGATTAGGCCTGTTCTCCGGCCTGCCACGCCGCGGGCCCCGATGAAGGAGCAGGGCAGCTGCTCACGCAGACATTCCCGCAGCACTGGCCTCGCTGGTGCCGGTACAATCCAATGGATTTTTTTAAAGGACGAAATGACCGCAGCACAGCAGCCGCATGAAGATGGCGGGCGTCACTAAACGGCAGCGTCCCGTCCCTCTCCAGTCGGCAGGTTTCCCGTCTCACTCCCCCATCATGCCTGGTGCCCTTCGCCGATGGTGACCTTGGAAACGGGACCGAGCAGAGCGCCCGCTCCCCCAATAAGAAAAAGAAACGTCTGCATCAAAAGTGTCCCATAACATTAACTCTCAGCAAATCTGTATTCACCTCAAGTACAGAGCAAAGATAAAAAAACCAGAGAGCACAGCTCTGTTTGTGTCGTAGACCTGGTACTGCTGCTGTAGGATTCTTACAACTTCCTTCTGGTTCCAAAAGCACATTCGTCCATGAATGTTTGTTCATGTGATACAGAGGCAAAGGTAGCAATGTTGCATAAAATTAGTCTGAAATATTCCTCTTATTAGCATTCCCTTCCTCTACCCACCTTTGCAACATATCCTGTCCCAGAACTGTCATTACGCAGCCCCTGGCCTACCTCCCGCTAGCACGAGCTTAACACCGAGCCACCCCCCCCCCCCCCACAAAGCGCATTTTTCATCCATTCTCTTGTTGTCCCTTGCTGAGATGTCAGCTCTCTGACCTCTACCTGACCTTGCTCAGCTGAATGAAAAAAAGAATCCGTCTACATTTTTTAACCGAAACAGTCTTGTGCTGCCTTCAAGCAAGTTAGCAGCGATACAGTAATTCAGGTAAAACGCAGTAAATTACTTAGAGACCATTTGGGACCTTAACTGTATTAAGGGCAGAAGGATGAGCTAGATGTGTTCTTTAGCTGTTCCGTTAAGCCCATAATAATAATAATAATAATAATTATTATTATTATTATTATTATTATTATTATCCACTCTGGCCTTGGATGGATGGATGTTTTTAAGTACCCATACTGCAAGGATCTGAGAGAAGGAGGAAATGAGAGAATAACAGCAGAGAGCTGGGCTCAGAACTCACTCACTCACTCACTTTTCATCCCTGCTTGCCCTATGCAGGATCACAAAGGTCCAGACCCTATCCCAGAGCAACAGATGCAAAGTGGGGAATAACCCAGGATGGGGCGCAAACCCATAACAGGGCACACTCACACACCATTGACATCTATGGGCACTTTGGCAACTCCAGTTTAGGTGGGATACCAGTCCTCTGGTAATAATAATGATAATAACATTAACAATAACAACAAAACAACAACAATAATAATCTTTATTATTATTATTATTATTGCTACAGGTATTAATCATAAAGGTAATTCTTCATCCACAGCTCCTATGAACATTCATTAAAGGAGAATTCTCTGACCATTAGTCCCCATTCACGGTATATACCCACATGCCATGGACTACAAATAGATAAGAAAAACTGCCAAGTGGATCAAGGGGAAGATGGGCATTCCCATGGTAACCAGGTTCTGCCTAGAGGTAGAGCGACTAGGCCAGGCCTGATACCATTTGCATACAAATTACCCAGATGGTACCTTGTTGTTATGACAACGGCACACAGCTTCCAGAATGCATGTGGTTGTCAGACAGAAAGGGGGAGGGGCCAGCCAACAGCGAGCCATTGACAGAATTCATTGTCCTCAATGAAAAAGATTCATACCTATTTTTAGCATGCATTGTATAAGTCACCCAATTCACTAATGTGAAATCAATATTGATTTTTGTCTCTGGATAAGTTGGGATAGTGCAGCATATGTGCCTGGTGTATTTAGTACATCTGCAAACTCCCCTGTGTATAAAGCACTAGCTTAGCAGCCAGGCTACTGAAAAGCTTCATCATGTTCTCCGGCGTAGAAGTAAGTCTGAATGGATACTCTGAAGTCCAGACCACATCCTCTTTTTGTCACTAATTTTCATAATTCTATAGAAAACTGTGTGCATGTAGTCTGTGAAATTAGAAAAATCATGGCTCCCTCACTTGCGCTCACACCTGGGGGTATTCCCTACCACAAACACGCAACAAAGATGTCTCAATGAAGTGATAGGGTTTGTAACACTGATACACAACTGTGAACTTACTGCCATCTAGTGTATACTGATGGTACAGCCTTAAAAATGACATACATAAATGTCCCACACCCAGGTGGCTGATAAATCAATTATCAGTGAGTGGCAGCTTGATTTGTCTGCATGCATAAAAAGCAAATAATGTAATCTAAGATCCTTAGGGGGGGTGCATTATTGTAGGCAATGATCTGCTATCCATCTACTGTACGTTTTCGGTACAGACAGCATTGTTGTGTAGGGATTATGATTAGTGCATTAACATTTATTCATTTAGCTGGTAGCGACACCATAATGTAAAGGCAGGCCGAGGAATAATCAACGTATATTTTTCACTAAAAAAGCTAAAAATGAAAACATATAAACAAATTGCAGTATATATTTTCACATTAGATGCCAAACTGAATTTTGTTGTCTGAGCACTCATAATTTGCGCGATGACACTAAAGATTAATCAAACCTAATCTAATCCAGTATACAACGCAACAACAAGAATACTAAAGGAATTTTCAAGAAAATTTAAGATTATCTCAATGTCTTGCATTCCTCAAAACAAACGTCCTTTGCCTTGATAATAACACGGGGCATTTCTTTAACATTCACCCCCGTCACTGTATGTCTCCCCAGGGTGGTTACGGTCACTTTGTTTAGGGTCCATTCAGTTCTACAGGACTGAGGTCTGGGCTCACTTTCTCACTTTCCTTCTTCATTGGAGAGTTCTTGTAAAATGTTTAGGCTTGTTTTAACTTCTTATCTTGCTCAAGAATGAGGGACCGCCCAACCAGAATGGCATCCTTTTGAATTAAGCTATGTTAGTCACACTGCTTGAGAGTGCCATGAATTTGGTAAAGACTGCAACTGTGTCCCCAACAGAGCAGCTCCAGAACATGACATGATGCTGCCTGCCCCCGTGTTTGGAAGTAGGAAACGGCTGAAATCATGTGCGCCCCCCCCCCCTCCATATGTTACAAGGATACAGCTTTTGGACACAAACTTCGCCTCATCCATAAGATTGAACCCCTACGCCTCCATTTTCTCTGTGTTTTGCTCCTCCCAAATCTCTTCCTCGTACGCTACACTCTTAAATGTGGTTACTTTGGATACGCATGCCTGTTTCACAACTGTTCCCTTGTGTTTCTATATTGTCCATTTTGTGTGCATATCTCTGTCCTGCAATGGACTGGCTTCCCATTCAGGATGTAGCCGATATTCTCTGAACGGCTCTGCACTCACCTCACCTGTGTAGTGGATAATCATTTGAAAGATGGATGGATGAAATAGAAGTATGATGTGTTATGAAAATGGTTGTGGCTGAGATGGTCTTGGAACATAAGCTCTGGCATGTAATTAAATTTAGTGTCACACATCAAAATTATTAGACATCTAAATGGCGTGATTTCCACTAGATACCCTATATAGCAAACAACATTGCGGCAAACCAATGGAAATGCAAATAATTATCATACAACAGTAATAGTAATAATGCAGCACTTGTGAATAAATGCTCAGCTGAGATGCCAGCTGACGATGGAGACTAAAGAAGCCATGACGAGTCCAAACCGGCACATCAGCTCGGGCGGAGAATCTGCGTTTCTCCTCGTCTAGGTGTCTTCTTTCCTTTGCATGGTTGTCGCAGCTTTTCCTTTTCATCTCTTTCAATACGATTCGAGCTTGGCAGGGGTACGAAACCGAGTTCTGCAAATCATCACTTGAAAAAATAAAATCAATTACACTATGGTTCTGTTATTGCCTTAAGGTTCTGTTATTGCCTTGTAGCGCATCTTACATAATAAACCACGTAGCGGCCTTCATACTCAGTGCATAGCCCAAAAACTTCATGACTGTTCAGACTGAGGCTGCCTCGCAAGAGTGAAGGTTTCAGCCTCGATAGTGACCAAATCAGCCTCGCCTCCCCTGCCTCCCTAAAACACACAGTACTCCCACCACATTGATTAAGACACGTCGCTATTGTCCATACTTTTTTGCCGCATATAGAATGCCATTTGGCCGGCATGTCAAAGACAGCTGGTGACACTTTGGTTAGGACTGTATTTGTGGATGTTCATTTTCAAGATGGCGCGCTTAGTGCATTTTCTGAAGCAGGGTATGCAATCGCCCTTGCATTAGTAATATATTCAGTTATATACACGACAAAAGCAGTAAAGTGTACATGGTTATAGAAGTGATTCATACCAATATCAGATAGATAACTCACTGTATATTCAGCTCCCAGCACGCAGTCGCTATCAGACATGTGACAAGCATGAAGTCATAAAATATGTATGTAAATGTCTGGCTATCTTAAGACAAATCTTAACCAGCAATAAAAAATGTGGCGTATAAGTGAGCTGATGCGTCCGCCCCATACTCTGCAACATCTGTAGGCTGAGAGACATATACCTGCTTCTTGATCTGTTTCATACACGTACATTAATGAGCACAAACACAATGCATATTAAACAGAGGCTGCAGGAACATAATGATCACAGATAACAATGATAAAGTAACAATCAGTCTCAATCATTCATCAATCCATCCATCGTACAGCCATTTATCCTGATCAGGATCACAAAATAATCAATTAAATTAAATTAAATTTAATTTCTGAACATTCAGCTGTCACTATAAGAAACTGTTATCACCAACCATTTACATATTTGGCGTATTTTATGGTGTAACTCTTGATTTTCTTAATGTTTAGCCTAAACAATACAGTGATGTATACATTCACAGTCAGTTAACAAATGGCAAGTGTATGTATTTTAAACATTGGTGGGGTGCTGAAGCGTCATTTGAACAAGCCAGTGCATTCACCAGAATCCTTAGTTGGTCTCCAACATACTGGGATCAACAGAGGATCCAAAAGATCATTATCAGCCAAGTTCTAACACAAACCCCTTAGGAAAGTATATGCTATACTGGGTAAAACATCAAAAAAAATCTACCTAGAAAGCTTGGCTAACCAACCATTTACACACTACCTTAAAGCCCATAGTGATGCCTGCTGATTTATCTGCATCCCACCAGGACACATGGTAAATATCCATGTCATTGAAAGTGCAACACTTGTAGTTGAAGGGTACAGGGCATCCAAGTCCAATCATTTGCTGACGAGTCTTGTAAAAGAGGCTATTCGTAACACACCAGAGCCTAGCCTAAGATGGAAAGGGCTACATGCTAAAATAGTCTGAACAGACGCAGCTATAAACAAGAGCCAAGTCGGTGATGAAACTGGAAAAATAATGAAGCTGTTTTCATTGCATTTCATTAATTCTTTTATTTTATCCAAACATGATTATCCAGGATGGATCATATGGGGTCAACCTCTGCAGGGGAGCACATGCCCCAAGCTGCAAGACGTATCTTCATATGTATGCAATATCAGAAACGCTAGAATCCATCTGAGACCAGCTTCTTAATGCATAAATGACCCTGCAGACTATTTATGAGTAATGAAAAGGATTATTAATATTATGAGAACCATACAGTGTACATAGAGACTGAATTATTTATGGGTCAGAATATCTCAAGAATATCAACTGCAAAGTGTGTTTGGACTTATGTCTGCTCTGACTTCCTCAATTGCTACGGGGGAAATTTAGGTGAGCAGCAAGGTGATTCTAGTCTCTTCTATTTCAGGGTGTGTACATGTGTGTCTGTGTGTACGTGTATATGTGTGTGTGTGTGTGTGTGTGTGTGAGGAGGGAGTCAGATATTCCAAAGAGAGGTCAAATACAAGCAAGAACATGGAACCTAAAGATAAGTGACACATGGTGGAACTCTTAACTGATGCACTGTTAAAATTCCGTTAAGAATTCCCAAACCTCTAAGCAGGAACCAGTGACCTAATTAAATTGCTACCCTTCTGGGTGAATCTGTGCCAGGAATCACCCATACAGAGCTCACTCATTCCATACCATTCCTCTATACCCATGTTGGCTGTTGATTGACAAAGGTACTAGATCAGAATCATTCTGGCCTTCTATAGTGTTGTAAATGTGCCAGTAAAATGTATGTGATAGACATACTGTGGCAAATTCATAATCGTGAAGGAGGGAGGTCATTGATGAGGCGGGTGAGAGGGGATGGCGTTGTGACAGCTGATCCCTGCAGTGAGAGGACAGGCGGAGAAGCAGAGCAGTGTGATGGCTGCACAGTATGGCTATAGGAAAAGCATCCAGTACCCTGTCGAGCCTCGTAATAAGACGTAAAGTTACGGAATGAAAAGAATGATCAAAATACACAGTGATTTTAAGTCAAAATACAAAATATTAATAGTGCTGCCTAGCCACTAAGATAGTTATTAATAGAAATGTGTTTAAAACTTTGCTTTTAGTTACACTGAATACTAGGGAAAACAAATCCATCCATCCATTTTCTGAAACCGCTTGTCCTATTCAGGGTCGCAGGAGGGAATGCAAATCAGACCCATAAATCTCACTGACTTAGTGACAATCTGATTTAATTTTGACAGAAAATCTCAGTTTTAATGGAATCCATCTGCTTAAAACACTCACCTTAATTACACCCCAACCATAACTCATCTACCAACTAGTTATCATTAATTTCCCTAATTTACCAAGCCTGTTTCCCCAAATTAAAAATATCCAACGTAAAAATAGTTTCCAGATTAATTTAGGAAACATACTGTGTGTACTTGTGTGTTAATGTGTTGTTATAAATGAAAAAAAAAGGTGATCCGATCTCTAGCAAGGCAGAAAGTACCTGCACTGCTTCGGTCCAGTGGGAAACTAATTTTGGGTTTAGTGGTTAGACGCGTGAATACTTTGGGGAAGTGAAGGAACTCGCGGAGGGGAGAAGGCAGAGCCTGGGGTTTGGTGTAGCTTGTGCACCAGTTTCTGGGGATATTGTTTGTCGATCTTTTTTTTTTATTATTAGATAGTAAATAGAATACATAGATCATTAGATTAACCTGTCTACAGAAAACTATGACTTAAAAGAGATATGCAACATTTTCTCACTGTGTGATTTAGAAAAGTACCAGACAAGCCTCCTACTACAAGTTACACTGATACACTTTCCAGCCCTGTCTTGCAATCTGCAGACAGTCCCTTCTCCCTACGGGGGGGACGACTGTATTTGAAAAACATAAAGAGATCAGGGAATGTAGTCAGGGTGAGCCTAAGTGTGTGTATGTGCATTTGGTGAGAATCAAAATGAGACAGTTGAACAGCATCTCTACAAAAATAAGGAGAATGGCAGGGGGGAGGCCAAGGGATTGGATCTGAACATCCAAATGGTCAAACTCGTCGAAATATGTTATAGTGATATTAACCTATGCTGTAGCCCCACCATTCAAAAAGGAAAACAACCTACAGCCAGTAGGACAAGTGCACAGCTATAGAAGTAATATTCAGGGCTTCAGGCCAAAAGCCTGATACGAGGAACGTCCCCTGGTGGCTGCTTGCCTGCTGTGTAGGTCATACAGGACCGGCATTAAGACTGTGTGTTTTACAAAGTCCTTCAGTGAGCCACTGTTCTATGATTCTTTTTAATGTGATAATCATATTGTTCTTTTCGTTTGTCTTAAAAAATACATCCGTATATTACAGGTGACCTAGAAGTCCATAAATGTTTATAATGAAAGGGATGGTAACATTCTAGGTGATCTCTCAAATGTTAGTAGTCACCTCACAAAAACATTAAATACAATTTTCTACAGAATCATAGATGATGACAAAACATTGCCAGTTAGTTGCTTGTTAATAATCTATACCGAAATATTTCTGCTCTTTCAAAATCAACTAAAGTTCTTGATGGGTATTTAATTAATCAGCTGTTCTGATGGTGAGATGGTGTGTAAAAAATTGAATGAAAACCTAATAACAACAGATGCTCATGAAATACAACCCAGTAGTAACTCAGTTAATGTACTTTAATTTGGCTGCATATGACAGCTATTTTAATCTTATTGTGAAAAGCACTTCAGTCAGCCACTGGTTACTTTTAAGTTGTGCTACAATACATAAACTGACTTAACTTGACTCACTGAATTAGCTCTTAAAATACATCCAAAATGTCTGCAGTCTCATAACACTGGGATTAAAAATCGGCCTTAGAATTTGAGGTCCCCCACAATAATTTGTACAATTTTTTTTTTTTTTTTGTACAAAAAAGGGGTCCCCTTGATCATTTTTGCCAAGCGAAAAATTTTGCCAATTGGGGCGATCCACAATAACTGGTGCAGGCCAACATACACATCGGCCCTCTGGGAAGATGCCAGACAGCCAGTCCATCCCTGAATTTAATAAGTAGCAATCTGCAATGCTTTCCTTATAGATACAGATTATTTATGACATTAATTAATGGATGAACCAATTTAAACAATGTAATACCTATTAAAGTTTACTTGAAATTATAGGTGTATTTCTGGTATGTGATTTCCAAATACATATATCAAAGAATCATAAGGAAATTTTGGTACTACAGCTTTTCTGCCTAAATAATAATAAATTAAACAGCATCTGATGACCAGCAACCATTGTCTTCATGCGAAATCTAACCAAGAGCAGCTACTGGTCTGCTCTGGTAGCACTCATGTGTTCGTGGAAGGATTAGTGCTGTTACGTGGCTAGCTTTGGTTGGCTTTTTTTGCCTGTGAATCTTGGGCTTGTCCATATTTCTGGATGCTGTGACAGTAGCTCTCTGCTTGGAGCAGCATGCCCCACAGCAAGGAAGAAAGCATAGATGGAAAGGGGGGTGAGAGAGAGAGAGAGAGAGAGAGAGAGAGAGAGAGAGAGAGAGAGAATGACAGGTTGGTATAATGAAATAGGAGACTGGTGGCTGGTTATGGGTTTAGCAAAGATATATTAGCCAACTATAATACAACAATAGTCAGTAACATTTCAAGGACGGAGGTGTGATACCATCCCCCCAGTGCTGTGGCGGGGGCTTTGCTAACTGGGGCATAGGGCAGTAAGGTAGCCAGATGGATGAGTCATCCCTTCAAAACATTAGAACCACAGATTTGCCTGCACCTGTTCATTGGAAATAGGTCGCCTAGGCAATGTTAACCAGACATCTACATAAATGCATCCCAGTAACTGTCTAGATATGCACATCATGCAACCTGCCAGCTACCTAACAATGTCGGGAAAGTTAGATTTCGGTTTTAACACAACACTTCTTCTCAGTGATAATGATACAGTGATGATACAGTGTGATGATACAGTGATACTGATGATACAGTGTGTGACGCATTTGGCTTATAAACATTGTAAGCAAAGTTTCAAGGAGAGTAAAGTTGGACACAACTACAAAATATGGGGACCAAATCAAGGAAACAAAAATAGAATAAAAAAACTACAAACTGAAAGCTGAAGAACTGAAGAATTCATTAGTGCCATCCTACAATGAGTCTCGTTGACATCGAAAATTTTAAATATGGAGGGAGGTTAAAAACGTCATCTCACATTTTAACTCGTACTTATTTCACAAAAATTCAAAGCAGTGAAATACTATCTGCCTTGATGGCAGAATGCTAAAACTCCCCAAAAAAAAAAATACGATGACATGAGTTCTGACCTTCAGAATACATTGCTTCTAAGATTGTGTCACTATTTCACTGGTGTCTATCTTTCTTTTTGTGTCTATTTGACAGGGAAGCTGATTCTCTGGAATTTATCTGTCTCCTCTTTGCAGTATTTTAAGCTTGTGAACCACATGCACCAAAATTTGCAGCAAACAAGCTGCGACTATAGAGAGAGAGATTTCAGGGAACAGCAAGTCAATTAATGTTAATTCCCTCATTCTAATAAAGCACCATTGTTTAGAATTCAACATGCGTCAATTACAGGGTACTTTTGGTTTTAAGAACGTCAGGATGAATCTGATTATGAACTGTATTATCACTGATATTTTGGAGTTATTTTGTGACTTTTTCTAATATTAATATTTTTTTATATATCATCTTTTAAATCTCGAAGTTGGTTTACAAAGGAAAGACAAGAATGGAAAACCCGTGAGAGTTTTTGAGTATTTAAAGCAGCAGATATGCAGTAATATAGCTACACGGGGCGAGTAAATCAAACATCTAACAAATATGGGGGCTTCAACATAACGCAAAATCAACAGCAGGAGAGAGAAAAGTAGCATTCAGAGAAAAGACTAAGAGATAGTTGAGGTATCCCAGAAATTCCTAAATAATGGTATAGTGACTGGGAAAAAATGTTAGTGACTGGGAAATCAAGGAACCTTCATCCAATTGAAGCCAAGGATTTATATACATAAGATAGTACTGTCTTGGGCAGTGAAAGAAAATAATGGTAACACAAGATACATTCATAATGTGTTATAATGCATTTATAAAGTATTATAAACATGGCTTTAAATATGTATTAAAAAGCATAGCACATTATAGCCATGTTTATAATGAAATTATAATTATACTGCCTTATGAAGCTCTCATCTATAATGCACTATAAATATCTTCATAGTGAAGCAGAAAGCATCCTTAATGCTTTTACCGACCATTATAATGCATTATAAAGGTATCAATAGTGCATTATAGATGAGAGCTTCATAAAGCATTCCTAATGCATTATAAACATGGCTATAATATGTTATATCTTTTGAGAAATATTTATAGCCATGTTTATAATGCTTTATGAATGCATCATTATGTGGTATGAAGGTGTATAAAAATTAATAATCCATGGCCTTAAGTAAAGTGTTACCAAAACAATCTTATGTCTGTCAAAGTATTTTGCTAAAGTCAGATTTTGTAGCCACCATCAAATACACCCATTAACCACTAGAACGCCTTCTTTGGCTAATCAACACCTCACTGCATTATTTACCTAATTGAATGAATTAATTAAATGAGCCGGTGGTGAAATTTAATAAATATGTAGAATGGCTGGTGGTAAAATTTAACAAACACATGGAATGGCTGAGGTGCCCCTGAGGAGAGGTTTGGGAACTGAAGCTGTGTTCATCTAGCCATCCAACTAGATATCAGTGACTTTTTGGAGAACAGGAGAAATTCCTGCTAGTTTTCATTGCATTACTGTTAATTTGCATATGTTATAATGTTAAATTGCGTTTTTTTTAGCAAATACACACATACTACTGAGATAAATAGCCTTAAACATTTTCCGTGACAAGATTTTTGCACAGTATTGTACGTAGTACTGGGGGTCAGGCATTGTAATGGAGAAATTGTCCTTGGTTGGTTGGAATAAAGCAATTCAACCAAATTCCCAGTATGATTTTCTCTTCATATTGTCCAGGGGGGGGGCTTTTATCGGCACTTTTTTCACTTATGTATTATTTATTGGATAACCTCAGAGCTTGAAATCTGAGATGATATACTTATCGAGCAAACACACGTACACACACTGCGGGTCTCTTTCCGGTTGGTGGAAGTTATGAGGTTCTGTAGAGCTGGGACCAGCTGCCTTGCCTTGTAGATATGAAGCAGCCAGGTGAGCAGGGAGATTTATGATCATCCTAGCAGTACCCCAGGAAGTCACAGGCAGCCAGATTAGGCTAAGATTAGGGACACGCTGCACAGACAGCAGCAGAGCTAAAAGAGGCACGAAAATGTGAGGGACATGTGAGGCACTGACCACTTGGATGCAAAATCATTTCATCTGACATCTAGTGTGCGCAAATTTATACTGTTGATTTCTGAATCAGCTGGCGTTGCATAAGGGGGGTGTTATAAAATTTGGTTCCTTTCATTGTCTTATTCTCAGTTGTTGTCTTGGTGTGTATAGTGGATTGGGGGGGGGGTAGTATCGCTTTAGATTAAATCCCTGTGACACTAACCAGCCTGGACAGACTGAAGCCCTGTGGAGTGTTGTCATCGTGTCAGTGGCTCTACACCCCCCCCCCCCCGCCCCCCCCGCTTTTCTCTCCAGCTCCCTCCTTCTCTCTCCCACACTCATCCCGATACACAAAAATACTCTGTACTTTCTGACCCTGAAGAGATTGTGTTTCTGTTCCTTTTTTAACCCCAGCCAGGTTTAAGTAGGTAGCTGTCCACGATTGCTTGATTCCTCCTGCCCCCCCCCCCCCCCCT
>JAODJU010000018.1:3246093-3257777 GCA_026776725.1 Gnathonemus echidnorhynchus | reverse complement strand
GGGGGATTCTCCTTTTGTTCTGTTTTGTTTTTGTTCTGTTTGTGCACATGACAACTCATCAGATGGTAACTTGGCCTAAAGGACCATGAGACTTGAAACGTATGCTCAACCTTAGTGATAAGTTTTGTTTCTTGAATCTCTAAACTTTTTTTTTTTTTTTGAAGGAGTAGCTGCTCTCTTGCCTCATGATTTCAATTTTAATGGCACCATCAATGTTCTGTTGTCTCTCTCTGATTACTAATTAGATTTCTGTCTCCTGTGTCTATTCATTTAAAAAATTCTATTTCAAGCATCGTAATCTGTGCTTGGTATGGCATTTTCATAAGAATACAACAAAAACAAATGCATGACCTTTTTCTGATCCTGATACACCTAAGCCACCTGTATCCTTTTGGGTAAATGGCACACAGGATTGACCAACAGAAAAGGAAGCCTCTTTTTTTCATATCAGATCATTAAAGCAAAAAGCCTTCCGGAGTTTAGGTGGAATAGAGTAGACATGGAAAGCTATAAGAATCTAGGTAGTTTTGGTAAACTGTTCTCTAACAATCTGGACTCTGGACTCTGAACAGGACATCAAGGGACAGTGCTGGACGGATGAGGAATCTGATGGGGAGAATGGCTCTGAGGAGTTTCTTTATGGAATCCAGGTAGGCGATCATGTCTCCTGCTACTAGGACAGCAGATCATCATGAGGAGTAACTTTACATCTTGCTGTGTTCCTCAACGTAACATATGAACTTTTATATTAAAAAAACCTGAATTTCAGGCTTTACAACTGCTGTAGGAATTCTCCAGTCTGCTTTTGGACCAATGGTAACAACATATTACATCATTACATCAGACTCTCATCATCTCTCCTCCTGATTCCAATTAGGAATGCTTTCACTGTGAATGACATTCAGCGCAATATTTTTTAAAAATTCAGCCAGGGTCCCATCCTCAGTGTCCACTGCCTCAAGCTTTAAGCTTGCCAGAATTGACTTCACAATCACCGTGACCCTGATCTGGATGAACGGTTGAGGGTCATGAATGACAAATGAGTACAGAGTGAAGCAGCCCTACCACGAGGGGAAAACGCCATTGACTGTGGCTATGCCTTGCTTCCCGACTAGGTGCTACCTCATTTTATGGTTCTCCTTTCACATTTGATGAGACTGTGCTCTGCTTCAGCCACACACAGTACCTGCTCTAACCATTTCTCAGCTACAACATAAATGGCTGAGCATAAAAAGCCCTATCCTGAATCATCAATCCTAACAGGAATTCTACCGCTAACATTAATGCTATCGCTAACATCCATGTTGCTGCTAACATCGATGCTATCGCTAACATCCATGTTGCTGCTAACATTAATGCTATCGCTAACATCAGTGCTGCTGCTAACATTAATGCTATCGCTAACATCAGTGCTGCTGCTAACATTAATGCTATCGCTAACATCAATGCTGCTGCTAACGTCAATGATACCGCTAATGTTAATGCTACCACTAATATAAATGCTGCCTCTAACACTACTACTACTGCCAGGGGTGTAGCTAGAAATTCTGTACCCCCTGACAAAATGCCACTTCGGGCCCCCTTCGTTGATTTTGCCATGTGGGGGTGGGGTGCAATGGTAGATTTTGGGGGCCAGATACACTGATGGTTTCCCTGAATCTGCCAGGGTATCCATGCCACTCTGACAACCCTCGCTAACGCTAACATTAAATGCTGCTGCTAACGTTAATGCTACTGCTGACATTAATGACACTGCTAACATGAGGCACCAGTGATATCATCATCCTGAATACCAGCACAGCATGTCAATTATGGTTTAGTGGCCCAAGGTAGGATTTAAGGATTTATCGTCGTAAACACAGTAACCCCTGACTGTTCTGACTGTGCTCCCTTGGCTGTCACAGTGGGGGAGTGGACTTACTTTGTGCCTGATGGTGTCCGCAGGGAAGTTGTGCTGCTGACCTGTATCGGCACCCGCAGCTGGACGCCGACATTGAGGCAGTGAAAGACATCTACACCGACAGCGCTGTTTCTGTCAGGTGTGGCCCCTTCCTATCAGATACATGCCTTCAAGCGCCCACTGCATGCGTAATGTCTGTGCAAACAAGTGCAAAGGGAATGATACAAAAGGCAAAAACTGATTCCCAATCTGGTCTTCGGGGACCCACAGACTACATTTTTGCTCTACCAGGAGCTAGGAGCAAACATGTGGACTGTGTGGTTGGGAGCTGGGAGGGATCAAAAACATGGACTGACTGTGGGTCCCCGAGAACCGGATTGGGAAACACTGCTTTAGACAGTAAGCAAATAATCCCCAATGGACCATTATGGATGATCGTCTTTCCTTTCTTGCCCTGACAGGGAATATGGCACTATTGACGATGTGGACATCGACTTGCAGATTAACATCAGTTTCTTGGATGTAAGTTGTGCTAACTCACTAATTAGCCTCTAGAACAACACTAAATAAATTCGGATCTGGCTTCATGGGACATCTCTGCTGCCTTTTTGATGTGATGGGGGCAGCGTGTGCCTGTAATCGCAAGGTCAGCGGTTCAAACCAAGCCTCAGCATGTCTGCGGGTCCTTGAGCAGGGCCCTTAACCCCCACCTCCCTGGGCACCCCAACAGGTAGCTGCCCTTCACAGACAGCTTGCTCTACAAAGAGCAAGTTGAGGGAGGCATAAAAGGAATTTCCCCATGGGGACAATAAAAGATCTATTATTATTATTATTATTATTATTATTATTATTATTATTATTATTATTATTATTATGATGTTCGATCAGCCTCCCCAGTGTTTCTGGTTGCCTTACCAATGTTTTTGCGGCTGTGGTCTCCCAGGAGGAGGTGGCGACAGCTTGGAAAGTCATCCGGACGGAGCCCATCATTCTCCGGCTGCGTTTCTCCCTCTCACAGTACCTGGATGGGCCTGGTGAGGGTCACTGTGCATGTGTGTGCAAACAGAATGCGTGTTCATTTACACAGACAGATGTATGTCTGCGTATAGCTGTACTTGGCATGTTTTGTAGAATACTTTCTGCTCCCTGGAATGGCATGCTGCACTTCTGGGGTTCAGAGGTCACTTCCTTTAGTACTTTATTACCTTTCTCCACAGAGCCATCGGTGGATGTGTTCCAACCATCCAACAAGGACAGCTTCAGTTTGGGCTTGCAGCTGAAGAAGTGAGCATTCTTTATTTTCTTGATTGTTGCCCAGCTTTGCAAAGTTATAGAGAATTCCCTGAGCTGGATAAAATAAATATTTCTTCTTAACACAGTTTTCATGAGGTTTGGTACCAGAAAGGTTGATGTATACATCGATAATAAATAGCTAACAATCAGTCATATAATACATGAGCATAAATACGCACAGCCACCTTCTATTCTCTGCCTTATTCTTCCAGGATCCTCAGCCTGTTCACATCACAGCAGTGGAAACACCTGAGCAATGAGTTCCTGAAGGCCCAGCAGGAGAAGAGGCACAGCTGGTTCAAGGCTGGAGGCACCATTAAGAAGTTCCGAGCTGGTCTCAGCATCTTCTCCCCCATACCCAAGTATGACAGACCTCTCCTCTTACTGATTCCCCACTGTAAAAGTCCAGTTGGTTATAATTCTTTTTCATTTCCATTAAAGCATCTATATTTGTCTATTTAACACATGTGCCTGCTAGTAATGTATTTAAATATAGAACTGTTAATGCTCCGAGATTCTCCATACATAAGTGCGTAAATGGAGGCTAACTGCACCCGTGTCCCTCACCCAGATCCCCCAGCTTCCCCCTGATCCAGGACACGGTTCTGAAGGGGAAGCTAGCCGTCCCCGAGCTGCGTGTGACCCGCCTCATGAACCGGTCCATCTCCTGCACCATGAAGAATCCTAAGGGCGAGCTCTTCAGCTACCCCCCGAACAGTCAGGTCAGAGCCCTTCCCTACTGCTCGCCCCCAGAAACACGCCGTGGGTCAAACATTTCGACATCATGCCCCCGATTAGCTAACTCCCAGTTTCCCGCTGCATGTAAGCCTGAAATTCAACACCTGGTTGAAGTAAAAAAAACTTCAACACACACAGTGCTTATTAATTAGTAGAGCTTCTTTAGATACTGAAGTGTTTATGTGTTTAATGAGAATGGAAGCGGCAGTTGTTTTTCCTGACCATTCTACTAAACCAATCACTTTCCACCCACTTTTCCATATGACTAGCACCCTTTTCCCATAATGCTTTGTCTCCACTTGACCCATCAGAGCGTGGCTGTCCCCGCGTCCAGGCCGCCAGCGCAGATTACCACGAAGCAGCTGATTGAATTATTTTTCTCATCCCAGGCGGGTGGCCACTGCAAGAATATCC
This sequence comes from Gnathonemus echidnorhynchus, assembly GCA_026776725.1. NCBI lineage: Eukaryota > Metazoa > Chordata > Actinopteri > Osteoglossiformes > Mormyridae > Gnathonemus > Gnathonemus echidnorhynchus. The sequence goes on along the minus strand of JAODJU010000018.1, from coordinate 3,253,432 downwards.
CCACTTTGGAATATGGCTTCTTAGTTCAGGTAGGGCCCGTACTAGCTGATATCGGTATTATTTATCACATATTCATGTGGCACAATCTTTAAACAGATTTTTATGTGGAACTACGTTATTAATTGTAATGCATGTTTACACCTATTTGTGAGTAATAGCAGCTTCTGGGACAACGTGTGGGTTTAACAGTGAACTTAAATAACACTTAATATAATTCATATAAAACATTATAATTGATGTGGTAGAACTTCCCCAGGGGAGATTCATCATAGAGGCCTCTGAGGCTTCACCGTGTCCCTTACAGCCCATGTCCGTGAATATAAATGGCTGTAAATTTGCCCCTAATGTGTTCCTGTCCGAACCCGATGGCGGCGGAGCTCAAGATTGCAAGGGAAACCGTGTCCTGTTTCTCTGATAGATCATGAAGTACTCTGAGCAGCGCATACCCACACTGAATGAGTACTGCGTGGTGTGCGACGAGCAGCATGTCTTTCAGAATGGCTCCATGCTCAAGGTACCTGGGGAAGGGGGGGGGGGGGGAGAATTTAGAGCCTGGAGGCTAAGAAAAATGGGTCTCTGTTAAGTGAACATTTTTCCCTTTGTGCCACAGTTAGAGTGTGTTAGAGTTAGAATTCTATTTGTTCATGTCAATCCATTTGTATGTATAGTACACGGCCAAAAGTATATGGGCACTCATATTAATTAGAGGGATTGGTTAATTAAGCCATACCGATTGCTGATGCAGGTGTATAACTAAGCACACAGTCACTTAATCTCCTGCAACAATCAGCAGCAGAATGGGTGGTTGTACAGGAGAGGTTAGTGACTTTCCACTTGGCACCACCATTGGATGCCATCTTTCCAACAAGCCACTCTGCCACATTTCTGACCTGGTAGAGCTGTCCCGGTCAGCCGCAACTGAATGATTGCGTAAAAGGTCCGGGAGCAAGTTTGGGTGTGAAGTGGTCGGCCACACGAGCCCACAGAAAGGGACCTTATAACCTAACGTCGATATCCAACTTGAACGGTAGTAACTCCTGTCAGCAATGCTGCAACACCTTATGGAAAGCCTTCCCTGAAGGGCAGAGGCCGTAATAGCAGCAATGAGCCGACCAACTTCATATTAATACCGTTAAATTTCAGAATGAGATGTTAGACAAACTGGTGTCCATGTGCTTTTGGCCATATAGTGTATATGTATTCGCCCCCTTGTCCACCGTTGTGCATGAGACCGTCTGTTTGTGGGTGTGTACCTGCACACTGTAGCGCCTGAGTGTGCCTCCCTCTGCCTACACAGCCGGCGGTGTGTACAAGGGAGCTGTGCGTGTTCTCCTTCTACACCCTGGGGGTGATGTCCGGAGCTGCAGAGGAGGTGGCCACGGGGGCCGAGGTGATCACGTTCTCGCGTCTCCCGTCTAAAGAGCCACCAGCACAAATCTGCATTGATAGTAGACTTTGAGTTGCGTCATGAAGATGTGGGTTCACCTTGAAAGAAAATGACATGCTTTTTAGATCTATTTCTCTGCTTTATTTCATCTCAGAAAAATCTAATTCGGTCTGACAACCAAGTTATGTCTAAAGCAAGTTAGCGAGTGAATAAATATTCATACATAGAAAATTCAGTGTATAAAATTACTGCATACAGGAAGGCATTTTTCAGCTGCCCTGCTGAGTCAACAAAAGAGTGCCGCATTTAAAATTCAAAATTAGGTTTTATTCAGGGCTTACAGGAAGCATAAAACTTAGGTGTATGATTCAGTATTATGTTTCTCATAATGTTAGTTTTGTAGGAAGACGAGTCAGTAGACATTTTCTTGACTTGATCTTAACTAAAAAAGAAACAAAATAGCCACATTTATGTATTTACCAAATAAAAATAAAAATACGATGAGAAAATGAGAAAATATTCAGCGTACCATTAGTTGGAGCTAAAGCTGCTGTGAAGGACAGACTGACTGCCGGACCTAATAAAAAAGTAGCATTAGCATTAGCATTAGCATTGTGAGCTAAGATCACAGCTGGGAGGAGCTGAGAGCTGGATGAAGATTGTGAAATGGACTTATCACATGGGTATCCTACTCGAGCGTGACTTTCACTGATGTTCTGCAGGTTGTGGACCTGCTGGTGGCCATGTGCAGAGCAGCCTTGGAGTCTCCTCGCAAGAGCATCATCTTCGAGCCTTACCCTTCGGTGGTCGACCCAAATGACCCCAAAACTTTAGCCTTCAACCCCAAGGTGGTCATTTCTGCTAATTTCATCTTGACCTACAGAGTAAATGCATGTCATGTGATGGCTCCATGTCTGTCTAACTTGTGCTTTTCTTAACCTCCTTGTCTAACCACAGAAGAAGAATTATGAACGCTTGCAGAAAGCGCTGGATAGTGTGATGTCCATCAGGGAGATGACACAGGTACAAATGCTGGGTAGCAGGTATAGTATCTCACTAGATATCTGCTACCCAGTATTGAATTTACTATCTTAGAGATTGGTATGACATGGAAGTTTTCCAGCTCTCATCAAGCTGATAAGAGGCTCTGTATGTAGAGAGAAAGGCTGTTGTTACATAAAGAACTTTAACCAACGGTGACTTTTAGAAGAACCAGTTATTAGTCACTCTGCTGACCACAGGATTTGAATCGGCAACATTGCCAACCCTCAGAGCTGCCCTTGCTCACTTAAAAAAAAATTTTAAATACTTTTTTGGTCAGTGCATAATTTCATTTATGTTGTTTTATAGTTCTGATGTCTTTATAATTAATCTAAAATAGTACAAATCAACCTTTTGGTTTGGGTGGGTGTGTCCAAACGTTTGACTTGTAGTGTATGTAGTGTGTTTTTAAATAATAATACTATGTAGGCTATGTCTGTTTGATATGCAGATGCTTTGACACCAGAGGATACAACCAGTTCTGGATTGACTTTAGGTTATTTCATTTTCAGGGATCGTATTTGGAGATTAAGAAGCAGATGGACAGGTTAGACCCGCTGGCCCATCCTTTGCTGCAGTGGTGAGTAGTGGCCTGTCTGCACGCCACAGAAAGCCTGCTCTTCAAGCTTCTTCCTTCTTACTCCTTGCCTTCTTACTTCATCTGAGGATTCTGCACTTTTCTTCTGGAAGATGCCATCTTTTATGGTGTAGCAACAGTGATATTGTACTGATATTGACTTTAGCCATGTTTCTTCCGTCTGTGCTTTTTTGGGGACTGATTGCTCAGTGGATGCATAGAATACGTTTCCTGTCTTCTAGGATCATTTCAAGCAACAGGTCGCACATTGTCAAGCTGCCGCTGAGTAGGGTAGGTAAAAAGATCCTATACTTTTCTCATCGAAGGGCTGCCATCTTAGTAGAGCCTCTTTGCTTTGTAGACCGTATCTTGGACCCTTTTTCCACCTAAGGGTAACTGACCACCCATTCTCTCAGCTCTGATACCATTCACTTCATTCAGACTAGCTTAATTAGCATAACAAAGAGGCAGCAGCTGGGAAGAGCCATCAAACAGACTGTGAGTTTAATGAAGGATCAAGGGTTCTGTTGTCAGTGTGGAAGTGTGGTGACACTTGTACAATGAAACTGAGCAGCAGCTTCCCTTAATGCACACATAAAACACGTGTGGTAATGGAATTTAACATATTACCTAAATACAAATGCAATAGTTACATTTCAGATTCTAGGAAGGCTGGAGTTAGGATATTACAGTAGATGCTCTATACAGATGGACGGCGCTCAGCATGAGTAGTGTATTGCAATTGAGATGATGCAAAGTGCAGGAGTGTAATCAACAAAGTACTGGGCAAAATGAGTAGTACTGGGCAACAAAGTACTAGACAGACTAACGTGCAAGACAGAACAGATTGCTGAACAAGACAAAGTGCATGACACAAAGTACCAGACAAGATGAAAAACAGTTAGATATCGCACATAGCAGCAGTGTAATACTGTAGAATTGCAGTGCACTGTAGTGCAACTGTGGGAATTGCTTGGGCTGTCAGTGGTTGAGGGAGGATGGTCTCCTGGAGAACAAGTGGTTCCCGAGTCTGCGTGAGTGGGCAGGAATGGTCCTATACACATGGCTCCTTTTATTCATCTGAAGCGCAGTCGTACTGCATAACAGGGTGTAACCAGCCATTGTTCCTCTCTTCTCCGCAGCAACTGAAGTTCATGCACACATCTCACCAGTTCCTCCTGCTCAGCAGCCCTCCGGCCAAGGAGGCCCGATTCCGCACAGCCAAAAAGCTCTATGGCAGCACCTTTGCCTTCCAGTGAGTCAGACCCCCCCCCCAAGGGCTGCACCACCACCCCTGAAACTCTCTCCACCCCACCTTTCTCCCCAAAGTGCCCTGTTTACAGATCGAGTCCACCGGCAGCAGGAAGAAGGGATTGTATGCTGTGCCGTCTCCCCTAAAGCGTGGTACAGATTGTCCTTAATGCCGCTTGGGAGCTCACCTACACACAGCCTTGGCATGGCGTGAACAGCACGTCGTTCCTCAAAGTAATATGAAACCAGCTCATTCCTCAGAGGCTTGACTTAGAGGCGCTTAATGAATGTTACCAAGAATATTGTTCTCGCTAAGAATAATCATTCTAAAAATAGAATGCTGTAAAGGCAGCATCAATCTTAATATGACTCAAGCGATTTATATTAAGAAAATATAAAGAGAAAAAATGTTACGCTTTGACTATTTTAAGTAGAGGGTGCGTTGGCTAGACTGTTGTGTGCTGGTTTTGTTTGAAGGACCTTGGATGGTCTGTTTTGTAGTGCTTCAGCTCTTCGGTGGTGTAGGATCTGACTTCAGAGAATTTCTTTGTTTAAAAGCTGCTTTCTTACGTCTGTCATCCACAAACAGGCTGGATTGTTACACTTACCCTGATATCCCAAAGAAAGTAGCAGCTTCGCCGTGGCCCGGCTGACTGGAAAAACTGGGAATGTTGACCCATCTACTGGATGTATACTGTTCTGTTTGTGCTTCATAGCTGCTGTAGAACCCGGGACAGCTCTGGTCACACATGCTACAACGTGTTGGAGGACTGGTCTGTATTCACAGCTCTCGTTGTCTCTCTCTCTCTCCACACCTGCTCTAGTGGTTCCCATATAGAGAACTGGCACTCCATTCTGAGAAATGGACTAGTCAATGCGTCTTATACCAAACTACAGGTATGTAGCTCTCGCATTTAGCCAAGCTAAGATGCATCCTCCCTTGGACAGCGCCTGTCTTCTTGACTTAAGCCCGCTGTCCAGCTGATCCATTTTGACAGTAACGGATGCCATGTTTCTCATCATCTCAACGGGACGTTTTCTTTTCGTTTTCGTTTTTGCCTTTGTTGTTGGTTTTATTTCGTGCTATTTTACTGGCAAGGCCCACCGGTGACAGCTGTGGCACATGCCAGGCGTCGGTCCCTTCCCGAGCTGGCAGCGGTGGACACTGCATCCCTCCCCGTCCGCCAAGGACGAAGGGAGTGGCGTCCACCGGGAGCCGGGTTACCGGTCGGCCTTGTCGACCACTAGGGTGGACCACTAGGAGCTTCGAGCGTGTCACACTCGCCTTACACTCTCTGCTGTTACCCTCACTGGTCTCGTCACAGCCGGATTCCCACAGAGAGTGGGGCTCCGGCTACAGCTAAGCGCTAGGCTTGTCTGACTGAGTTGCTAGGTTGCTAAAGCGTTGTTAAGAAAGGACTGTGAGTACCGGAATGCTAAGGGAAAGGTCAATAACTCTCATCACACATGCTTTTCAGTATTTCCTTCCATTTGTTTATTTTATTACCATGCATTTGTCATACATCATATCTGCTTGGTCACTAGCTATTGTGGGCATACGTTATTTTACATTATTATCCACGAGACAGCCTGATCTTAGTAACCATTACAGAGCTAGTAGAGACAGTCCCCAACTAGGTTCCATTCTGACAGACAGGTTGTACATCGAAAGGGACGCATGTCAGAGTAGGATAATTGCACCGATTGTTAGGTGTGAGAATGAGACTGGTAGATGTGTGTGAGGCTGAGATGGATGCACTGCCATACAGTGCCGCATTCATCTGCGCACTGCACAGTGCACACTAGATAGAGTAGTGCTTCAGGGCGTACGGCTGCCATAAATTTATTTTTGCATAGAATTATTTGTTTATTTATTTTAAACTTTGGTCATAGCTGTGAGTCGTCATTAGTGGCTTAGTTTGTAAGTGTGTACTGCAAATATTCATAGGTGTAAGTCAGTGAGTCAGCTCTAGTTCAAATTTCGCCTCTTATTTCTGGCCTAAAAATAAACTGCACATTCTAAGTTGAAATATATATCTAAAATATCATGGACTCTAACCAGTATTCTCCATTATGGGTGGGAAGGCAGAATAGTCGGCTAGCTCAGAGAGCCGCGAGAGACTCCTCTTTCTCCAACTTATGCCACAGCTGTCCTTCCTTCCTGGCCTCCCCTGCAGGAAGACGGGGTCCAGCTGTGACTCATTAGACGAGTCCTCTCAGGGAATCATGTGGGGTGACTTAGCCATGTTTGCTAGCCAACTCCAAACGCGGCGCAACCAAATGATCCTTCATGCAGCTCATGCTGCTCGTATCAGAAGCGACTCTGACCTTTCGAGCACATTTTCAGGCAGGTGTGTCTCTCCTCAGGATACCCGGGCAGACATAGTTTTGTTCGAATTCCTCAAATCTTGTCCCTGGATGCCAGTTTCCCTTTATCAGCTCTTTCTGAGCCCATTACACATATCAGAGGAATTTCCCTTCGCTGTTCTGTACCAGCCTTTGCAGACTGCATTTCACCCCTACACATTCGTCATTTGAGCTTGCACCTCAACTCAGTTGTTTTGAAGCTCCTCATGCATACTCCATCAAGTTGCCTCTGTCTTTGCGGCAGGGTCATACCTCCTTGGTTCAGCCAATCATCAGGGTCATACCTCCCTGGTTCAGCCAATCATCAGGGTCATACCTCCCTGGTTCAGCCAATCATCAGGGTCATATCTCCCTGGTTCAGCCAATCATCAGGGTCATACCTCCCTGGTTCAGCCAATCATCAGGTCCTCCCTGCCATGCTGCTTTTCTCACCTTCACCTATACCTCTGTGCTGTAAGCATTTCGCTGCCTTTCACATATACCAGTTGTCTTTTTTACCCTCAGTCACTCATTATCATTTCCTCACACTCATTCTCTGGCTGCTTTTCTAGAGAACCTTATGTCTGAGCCTTTGGTGTTGGATGCTAACAGCTTTATGGCTTGAGCAGAACAATCTTCATGCAGAAATTGGTCACAAAGGCATCAATTAATACATTTTTGCTCATGTCTTCATATCTCTTCATTGGAAAATTCAATTGCTAACCAATCAACTTTTG
>JAODJU010000018.1:3233738-3245660 GCA_026776725.1 Gnathonemus echidnorhynchus | reverse complement strand
CTGAAGTACCAGCAGAACCACCCCCAAACCCCCCCCCCCCCTCCCCGCACTGGCTGTTTGCTCTGTTTGGAGAGGACAGTCCCATTACAGCCGAATGTCTCACCCTCTGGCGGGCAGCCTGTTTCAGTGTGAAACAGGGGGGTCTGACCCTACCTCCGCCGCCGACTCTGCCCGTTGCGCGGCTGAGTGCCGGTGCACGTCAGGCTTACGCTGTCTGTCTGTGTCGGTTGCTACGGTGACCCAGGGATGGGGAAAGGACAGCATCGCATGCCCTCTAAAGACGAGCTGGTGCAGCGCTACAATCGCATGAACACCATACCCCAGGTACACTCTCCCTCCCTCCTGCTCCAGCCACTCCCATGCAGAAAAGTCTGCAAATGATTACTTTTGATGGATAGATATTTATCAAATAAGCTATTGCTACTGGGTCCTGCAAACACATTACCCACTGTATGGAACTTGTAAGTAGGTTGTACCATGGGCATAATTATGGGGGATGGGGGTGGTTGTAACCCCCCCCCCCCCAATAAACAAAGCCAGCCAATATAACCCACTGGACCCCCTTAAATGGGTGGAGACCTAAACCCCCCCCCCCAGTGCTGAACCCAAAATTATGCCCTTGGGTTGTACATTTAAGTCCCAACAGGGCCAGACCCTTAATGAGGGTCTTTATTTCATTTTAGTAAATATTTAGCTGTATTAAGGCAATATTTTTATCTGTAGATTGTGTATTCCACCTGTTAAGCAAAATAAAATTTAAATGTTAAAATGTTTTCACAAGTAAGCATACATATCATTATAAGTATCCATATTAAGATATGATGTCTTTGTATTATACCTATACATCGTTTGCAGAAAACAAATGTTTTTGTTTGACTTCCCGTTTCCTCAGAGTCGACCAATACAGTCCAGGTTTCTACAGAGTCGAAATTTAAACTGCATTGCTCTCTGCGAAGGTAAAATGTTGAAATATCATATTAAAATCAACCATGTCTAGAAGAATGAAAGACAAGAATAGTGCCATATATTTAGTATCATAGACACATAATGTATATGATTAACGTGTCATCTAGCATCATAGACTTATACTTTACATGTTTACAATGTCAACTGGTAATATGGACACATACAGTAGATGTTTATATTGTTATTTGGTACCATAGACCAGTATTTCTCAACCTGGTCCTTGGGGACACCTAGGCAGTACACATTTTTGCTCCCTCCCAGCTCCCAGCCAATCAAGACACACCTGTACCAGGCATTCAGAACACTGTCATAGACACATACAGTATATGCTTAAATTGTCATCTAGCATCATAGACACATACAGTATATGTTTACAATGTCATCATACAACATAGACATAATTTATATGTTTACAATGCCGGCTAGCATCATAGACACATACAGTGTATGTTTACAATGTCATACGGTATCATAGACACATCTAGTAGATGGTTATATTGTCATTTGGTATCATACACTTACAATGCCATTCGCATCAAAGAAACTTGTAATATATACTTACTCATAGCCGCATATAGTATATACTTACAATGTCATTCATATTATAGACACATACAGTATATACTTAAAATGCCATTTGGATCATAAACACATATAGTATATACTTACAATATCATTCGCATCATAGGCACATATACTATATAGTTACGTCATTCGCATCATAGACACTTATGTCATCAAGCAACATAGCCACATAATTTATATTTACATACTATATGTGCATAGTATAGTATAATATATAGTATGTGTATATGTGTCTAAGATCCAAATGGTATTGTATACTTACAATGTCATTGACATTATAGACATACAGTATAGCATATACTTAAAATGCCATTTGTATCATAGACACATATAGTATATACTTACAATGCCATTTGCATTATAGACACATATACACATTACAATGACAGTGGTATCATAGACACATATAGAATATACTTAGAATGATACTGACATCATAGACTCATACATCATTTGTTTACAATGCAGTCTGGCATCATAGATGCATGCAGTATATGTTTAAGACGATCAGATACTGTAGTACCACATGAGGTAAATAGAAGGTCCTTTTGCCTGTGTTCTAGTGATAACATCCAAGGACCTTCAGAAGCATGGAAACATCTGGGTGTGCCCTGTGTCGGACCACGTCTGCACTCGCTTCTTCTTTGTGTGAGTGTGTCTGTTCTAGGCCAAAGGTTAAATGTGTTTCACGCTTTCAGCATGTACCAGTTTAAAAATACGCAACCCATGTCCAAAGGCGACACAGCAACTGTATCCTTAGCTGCACCCGCTCTTGGAACTGACTTCGTAATGAAGACCGGAGCAGCAAATTCCCAGCTGGAACCTATTTATTGCCCAAGTCACTCTCTTCCGTTTTTTTTCTTCCCTTTCATCCTCCCACATATTCCTTTAGGTACGAGGATGGCCAGGTAGGGGATGCCAACATCAACACCCAAGAGCCCAAGATTCAAAAAGAGATCATGCGTGTGATCGGGACTCAGATTTACTCCGGCTGAGCTGAAGACCTTGCGTGGCCTCGAGTTGGGCACTGACGGAGGACCCGGCACTACATGGGATCATTAAACTGTGCTGCATTAACAGCTGGTTGTTAGATGCTTTCACAAAGGCTCAAGGGCCAAATGGTGCCCCGCTTTGCTCTTGTTTTTCAATTCTTATTCATTATCGGTTTCCTCTATCCATCAGTCCATCTCTCTCTGAAGCTGTTGGGAAAGGGCGGATGGATGAGGTCCCCAGGGACACTGAGAAAGAGGATTTCCACCAGAAAGCCTTTCCATGACTCTCTGAAATGCTGCACTTGGCTCGGGCTTAGAGGGGCCCCTGGAAACCGCTCATCCTTCACGCTGCCCTGAATGAGCACTGGAGAACAACCTTGAACATGTCTATCCCCAACTTGACACAATGCCCCCCGCACACAATGGCACCACCCCCTCCCTGAAAATACATCCCCAGCAAGCATGTACCTTGTCCCCTCTAACACTAACCCTGACTCACCCGTCACTCTTGATTCCCTGCTTTTGAACATTGTGTCCAAATCACACCAGAAGTCTTCTTCAGCCATCTTACTTAACACTTCCTGCGGCCTGGAAATCAGCTTCTGGATTATTTTTCATGATGAAATTAATGTGTGTTACATCTGTTCCTTTGTTGATATTCCTGAGTTGGTATTTTAATGTACCAGATTCAGGTGTGTGCCGTCGGCTGTTTTCAATTCACTATAGTTCCTGTTATTCATTTGAATTCACTTAATTTCTGGAGTTAAATAAAAACAGTATATGGTGCAATATATTTAAAATATAACCTCGAGGTTTTTGCCGGCATGGTGGCTCTCAGTAGCACTGTTGGTTTCTACATCCATGGTTGAGGGTTTGACTCTCACTCTGCGTGAGTTTTCATGTTCTGTCCGTATCGTACAAATTTCCTCCCACAGTTTAAAAACATGCAGTGAGACTAATTGGTATTTCAGAATTTCTTGTAGTGTGTTTATGTGCCCTGTGATGCACTGGCATCCCATCCAGAGTATACACCTACCCTGTACTACCTGGGACAGGCTCCAAGCCCCCCCAACCTGGAAAAGTGGTTGGAAGACTGATGGACATTTTGCATTAAAAATACCTTTTAAACATGACTCATTACAGGGAACCGATTACAAAGACGATTGTGAGTGTTCAAAACCTTACTGACACTTGTGATGGAAACAAAAGTTATTACCAGTTTGCAAGTATGAAAGAGAATTAAATTTTCTCAGTGCTTTTATTTTCATCTCGGCTCTCCTTCGCACTCTTGTGATTGCATTACATAAAACCCAAACCCCATTGAACATGTAACTCTCTGTGATCAGCTCTTCATGGACCTGTTTATGCAAAATGTCACATGGTTTCTTCTTAAGCACTGAATTCTGGCCTATTGAGCCTGGAAGTGAAGCCTCATTCTGCAGCTGCATACCGGATACTACGTCACCAGCCTCTGATGTCATTCGCACCATCGACCCCGAGGACTGAACACAACATCCCTGGCTTTGAAAGTCACTTTCACAGTCACTTACGCATTTGTGTGCTCAACAGTTTTTATTTTTTTCCCACATCCGCCTTCTTTCTATTTGACCTGGCATTTGTTTGACGTCTGCTATCCAAGGGGCGGAGTCGCTCTCTGACGTTTGCCACACTGGCCTCTGTGCTGAAACGTGAGCATAGTGGAGATCCAAAGCGGCAGTGTTAGGTACTGTGATCTGTCTCGTTCAGCTTCTGGAATGCTGCACCACTTCCTGTCTGTGATGTTGTCACAGATGTCAAGAGGTGTGTGACTTTTGGGCATGAGAGGTGAGGGGGATGCCTTGTATGGACTTCAGAGGGATTATTTCCACAGACAATATGGACACCAGATTCTAGTACTTCCCTTCTTCCCATCCTGTCAGTTAGAAATGCCCTAGAGTCTCAGTGAAACTGTATGGTTACTTATGTATCTACAAACACCAGTTTGTCGTCCCTTTTGTTTCTGTTTAGTGCTGTCTGTGAATGAAAGATTACAACAATGAAATCCTGATAGGCAAGGTGAAAAATAAAGACTGATTTTGCACAATTTTACACACTCTCTATGTCATTCATTGGCTTCTGCAGGGACTGAAAGAGTTCATACAAAAGGCCTTTTAGATGGATAATTGTGTCTAGATTGCATGGTGAGAACCCATGTACACTATCTGTGCCTACCTGGTGGAATGGAGTACAACTCAGACTTTTGTAACTCCTCAGAAAGCTTTTATTCTATGTAGGTTTGATGTCACCAATATCAGGATTATGACTATAGGGAAAAAAGAAGTCTGTGAATAACAGAAGCATTAGATATCCAGAAACACAACTGGAAACATTTATATAAGCCATGGCATTGTCAGTCCCTCAATAAGGAGCACGCTTGATGCTCCAGTTCATGGTTACCCAATCCAGTCCTCCCTCTGAGATCCCTGCCAGACAGTGCACATTTTTGCTCCCTGGGAGCTGGGAGGGAGCAAAAATGTGTACTGTCTGTGGGTCCTCAAAGACCAGATTGGGAACCACTGCTCTAGTTTAAGACAGTGTATGGTGGCCTCTCCCTGCAGCTTCCTGAAGGTGGCACTGTTATTTGGGTATTTATGTGTTTTCAACAAGGCAAGAGAATAATGTGATCCTGCATGTCTTCCCTACCTGCTGTAACATCAAAAGCCAGCCTTCTTTTAAGGAGTCACCGCCACTACACCATGCTCTTGCGTCTGTCCTTTTGTGTTCCCAGCGTGCCATTGTGCCCCCAGCCTCATCGGACCTCCCTCACCCCGTCTCCTGTCCCAGTTAAACATTCCCCTTGGGTGTCTTTCCTGTACCCGAGTGAGAGAGAGAGACAGACATACAGGTGCAGAGGAATGCAGGCCGTGGCGACCATGCAGTGCTTCTGACTGCAAACCAGGGCTCGCCGTCTGGCAGTAGTGCCAGGCTGCTAGCGCGTGTTGCCGCTCCGTGATGAAAGTCCACTGTGGGGAGCTCTTGCACCATCGAGGTCTCACTCACTTTTAAAAACCCATAACTCTGCTTGTTTGCCTGAGCGTTCATGAACACGGAGGCAAAGCACTAGTCACCATTGCTGCTTCAATCCCCCCCCCTCAACACACAGGGTAAATCACTGTGACTGAATTAAACTCTGTTGTTTAATCATCCACACTTTATTTAGTTCCAATCTCTTTGCTTTCAGCCCTGGGGTGATGTGTCTGCAAGCCTGGATAATGGTGCTGACAGTGGTGGTTGCCAGTTTAACTGGGATTTTAGGGTCCTACCAAATGAGATTGGGTTCTCCTGCATCCTGTTACGCACTCCTGGGTGTCTCTGAATGCCCACTGGCTGTAATGAAATAAGGATCATTTTGGACAGGTGATCCTTCTGCAGGATTTACTTAAAGAACATCAAGTCCCTCTCACAGCTTGGAATTATGCTAATTTGAATTTTCATCCATCCATCCATCCACCCATCTATCCATCTCCTAACTGCTTATCCTGGTCCAGGTGATGGGGTTAGGAGGCAGGAACCTGTCCCAGGCAGCACAATGTGTTCACCTAGGATGGGATGCCAGTCTGTAGAATTTCATATTAATTAAACAAGGCATTTTGGGTATCCAAAAAGGCAGGTGTAACCTAAAAAGGCTTTTCAGTGGAACCGTGTCGGGAGGCACTGCTGGGAGCCAGCTGGACGCGATGCATGTCTGTCCCTGGCCACGCTCACATGCATGCACCTCCCCGGCGGTCAGCCTGCACAGTGCCGGCCGTACGCCATGGGCGGAAAGCACACAGTGCAGTGCGGCATGCTGGGAAAAGCAAAGCCTGTAGGGCGACTCCATGCTGTTTTTCAACAGCTGGGCGGGGGACGTTATTGCCGTGGGGGATGGCGTGTGGCTCAGCGGGTTAGGCTCTGTGCCCGTGAACGGAAGGTCAACAGTTCAACTCCTGTGTTCTGCACGACAGTCAGGTTTCTGTTGGCCTTCTGAGCAAGACCCTCCTCCTCCCCCACAAAACAAAAAATGCTACCGGGTGGGATGCTGGATCCCAACCTTTACCCATATAGCTCTGTGTATCTCTCAGCAGAGAGCATGATGGGATATGCAAAGATAAACATTCCAAAGTGCTTGTACAAATGGCAAATAAAGCATCATTTCATATTTTCATCTCAGTCCTAAAGCTGCCACTTTGTCGTATTACTTAAGTGATCCACTGAATGCCATATCCCATCAGCACAAATGACTCAGCCATTTACCCCCCAAGTCTTAATTGTTGCTCACATTTCTGCTGCTGTGGCTGTTATTGTTGTCATTGCTATCTTTCCCACAGTCACATTCACTTCAAGGCATGGCTCCATCCACAAGTTAAATGGTTACATTTTCGCTAATTGGTGTTTACGGCAATGATCACAATGATGCAGTTTTTTTTTTTTATTTAAATAAATGATAGCTCTCTCCTTCGCTTGCTCTCTCTCTCTTGCTGTTTTTTTAGTTTATAATACATTTCAATAGAAAGTGTTTACTCGGCATAAATTTCACTCCGTGCATACTATCAAAGACAAATCTCCCTCTCTGCCAGGCCTACTCTTCCCAGCTTGCAATCCTTTACCTTCTTTGTCCCCGGGGTTGGCGAAGTTGCTGGTATCTTGCAGGCAGCAGTGAGAGCGTCAGGCTTATCTGTTTATTGTTTGAAGTTCTCTGAGTGTCTGAAACAACAGCGATCACACCTGGCAGCACTGATGGCATCGCCGCTACTTCGCTCTCCAGCCGCCGTCGGCCCTTCTTATGTTTGTGGAGAACGATAACGTCAGCGTCGCCCCAAGTACCCGAGCCACCTTGCAGTGGCACCAGGGTATCGTGTCACGTGCTGCTCTCACGGACACCCACCCCAGCATCAATATTCATTTTTCTTTGTTTGTTACACGGGGACAGCAACAAATCTCCTGCATCTACCACAGAAATAAACTGGCTTTTCTGGAAGCCCAGACTGACGTTCTCATGAATTCCCCGAGCGCTCACGCTCGGTCACATGCTCTGGGTCCCTCCTGAGTTGACAGCCCCCTGTACCTCCTCCAGTCTCAAAATTATTAGCCATCATTACTGGTCTCAGCTACTAATATTTCCCACTAAATTTCACCTACTGGTCACCCCTGGCATCAGTGGTCCATGAGGAGATGTAGTCATCATTAAAGCATAGGGCCATGCTGTCCTTTAAACCCAGAGACCTTCCCAATAATTACATAGTTTCCATCCCTGAAGACATTCATGTCGCATGTCAGCCTGTGCTTCCCTGGATGTCCATGTAGGTCTTTAGCTTCCTTCGGTTGCTGGGGCCACTTGGCCACTTAAAATGTAATGGAAGGATTCTCCTTAAATACTAAGAATAAAATATAACATAACAAAATTTACATTAAAATATTCAGAGACCCGTACAATGAAAAAGGCAAAACTTCATTTTTTGGCAACATAACACTGGTCAGTAAAAACATGAAAACTATGCATATCTTGTTTTCCACAGAGAATAACTTCAGTTATACTAGTTAATTGGAATACTTAAAAATGTCCATTTCCTGCCTCATCTTTTGAAAGATAACTGACCAGCATTCTGTGTGAGTGTGCGTATGTGTGCGTGTGTGAGTGTGCGTGTGTTTGTGTGTGTGTGTGTGTGTGTGTGAGGATTACGTTTATATTACATTGTGGGGGACCAAATATCCCCCACAATGTAATATACACCTGTTTTTTTGATGTTGTGGGAGCCATTTTTCTGATCCCCACAAAGATCTGTGAATGCAGTCGAAAAAGAAAAAATGCCAAAAGTCTCAAATTCTGTTTGGTTACTTAAGGTTAAGGTTAGGGCTGGGTAGGGGTTAAGGTCATCACGATGGGATTAGAGTTTTCCCCATAGAAATCACTGGAGAGTCCCCACAAAGATATCATTACAAACCTGTGTATGTGTGTGCAATACATACAGATTACATTTTAGGTGTAACTAATTCAGAATGTAAATGAAAATGATTATGTTCTGTGTACCATTTGAAGAGGTTGTTTGGAGGGAGCTGGACACACTGTGTGTTATTACTTGACAGAATCTGAGCGAATTCAGTTAAGGTTATCAGCGCTTTGGGTCGGGTCCATTACGGAGCAGCTCGTGGTGTCTCCTCTCCATCCTGTATGTCTTTGGACTGTGGGAGGAAACTGGAATCCTGGAGTCCTGGAAGTGAGGCAGCGATGCAAACCTCTGAGCTATGCTGACACCCACATCTCTCATTTGTTTTTAAAATTTTAGGCTGTTTTATTATATAAGCGGTTTTTTAAATCAAAATTTATAAGTGAAATCCAGCTTGGAGGGCTGGGAAACCCTGAAATAAATCTGCCCTGATAGTTTATGACTCGAATGATATTAAGTTTTATATAAGCACCCCTAAAACAGGTTGTTCAGACAGGGAAGTTCGGAAGCTTCTAGAAGGGTTAAATTAATACTGTGGCCTGTTATGCGCCTACTGGAAGGTTCCGAATGGCGAGCAGGCTAGTGTAGGCAACCAAGAAACAGGCTGTCAGAGGGAATCACCATTTATGAGCTGTCACTGCTCCTGCTTCACTTCTTTTGCATCCATCTTTCACCCCCCTCCGCCCACTGCCACAGCCCCCGACCCCCTGAGTCCAAGGCAGAGTGACCTAAGATGTGGTGACATTCAGGGGTTGGTCCCCTGCCTGCCATGCTGACATTTGTGCTTGCCTTTGATGTCACCTTTGAGCAGAGTCCTACTGGTGGCCTCGTTTAGAGTGAGATGTCTTTGTCGTGGCTCCGCCTCCACGCTTCAGCGACATCAAAGACCACAACTCTGACCCACTGATGGCTGTGCATGGCCCCCGCCCCACCCTCACTCCCACCCTTGCTCCCAGATAGACCTTTCCTTGCTACGCTGCGCTTCTTCACACAAAATATGTGGCAATGGGTCAAAAACAACGCCTGGTGACATAATTAATTCATTTATTCATTCATGGTCATTAACTTATTTGCAACTGGCACAGCTGTACATTTAACACATTAATTTTAATTAAACTAAGTATTTATCAACATAATTTAGGTCTAGCCCCCCACCCCTCTAAGGCACAAAAGCTACACCCTCCATGGGATTTTACAGTACATTAGAAGTCTAGTGTTATGGCCACAGGACCATCTTATTTTGGCTTTACAGCACCGCATGTTCCTTCGTCTGGTGCACAAATAACACTGGTGCCATAATCACCACTCTAATTGAATACCCAGTGTTTTCTAGTAAGTAATTTAAACTGAAATAACTGAATAAATCACACTGAGTTATTTAGATTACAGCAGACCAGCAGGAGGCGATGTAAGGTTCGTATTGGATTGCGAGGAAGGGAAGAAGAAACATTCCACGTGGCACGTCCCACGCTGGCAGCGACGGCCCGTCCGTCATCCCCGAAAAGCGCAGCTTTCTGGTCATGCAATATTCATCAGGCTCAGGGAAGAGGCTCACCTGCTCATTCAAAGGTGTTCCGAGGCCCTGGAACTGGGCTGGGGACCAGCGGCAGCGATAAACTGGTAGGTCTCCAGTGAGGCGGCCCTGGGTGTCCCCTGCCCAGTCAGTAAATGACCCTCACTTTTGTGAAATATGTATTGCTGCAGGGATGGCTGCATGGTGTGCGATCTGGGGGGGGCAGGGTGGTGGCAGCCAGGGTTAATAGCCTGACACTCCAGGATTGCGCCAGCAGGTCGCTGCAGCACTGCCCTCGTGCCCTTTCCCTGAGCCCTGACCTCCGTGACCCCCCGCAGCTCCGGGTCAATCCAGTGGTCCTTTCTTTCACTTCCCCTTCCTCTTTGTCGCCGAGTCGAGGCCGAGGCCGAGGGCACCGGCCGCCGTAGCCCCCCGCACAAACGCAGCGTGAGAGAGGTTAATTGGATTGTGATTAGGAGCCAGGCGATTAGCTGATGGCTAACTTTCAATTTTCCTATTGTGAGCAGGACAAAGAGGACGCGGAGCCAAAGGCCCGAGGATGCGAGCAGAGAGGCTGTGGCGCTCTGCCTCCTTTGTGGGGGAGATGTATTGAGTCGCGCTGCTGTGCTGGCCTGTCCTTTTATGGGTCCTGTGCTGCTCATAATTTTGACATGGGGATCTCAGAAGACAAACAGCCCTCGCTGTCTTTAATTTTCCGGCGGGGATTGAGCGGCACATGGGCGGCGAGAGCAGAGGACTGTTGTGAAATTGCTTTTGAGGCAGTGGTGAGGTACAGTACTCACGATACAGCCCTTCCACGACACCCATCATCCTCTCTGTCAGACTACACACGCACACACACAAACACGCGCGCATACACAAAATGGACATGTCTATCTCGATAATGGCATTGATATTCTGTTCATTTTTATTAAATATTATTCTAAGGCAAGAGGAAAAACAACACAAGGGCCAGAAGCTGCTAGATAGGGCTTATTATGTCTTATTCCACCTTTGAAATTATCACTTGGAGAGATGATGAGGTCAGAAATTACCAAGAATATCACAGCAATAACAGTCTCCAAATCATTCACTTTTGTTTTGATTCCCTTGTTAGGATTTTGAACAGAAAAAATATTAAAATAAAAATAAAACTTTTGAGCCAGCAAAAATGTTTCTGCTAGCAGTGAGCTTGATCCCAATATGTCTGGAAACCTTCACATCCTTCAGGTATTTTAATTGTACGCTTGCAGGAGCATAAAGTCTAATTGTGGCTCAGGACCCAGAGTCTGGGGCTGTCGGTGTTATTAGCAACCGGATCCGCTTGTCGATAGATTCAGCATCGCCCCAAACAAGCACTTGCAGCGAGTGAAAGGAGTTCACTTTCCCTGGGAATATACACCACTCTGCCTCCATCCCACATATCCCCGATAAGCAGCTGTTTCCTCATTCATGGCGAAAATGAGGTTTTCGAGACCGCGGCCACGCCGCCAGGGATCAAAGTGAATTTGCCTTGGCCTCAGCGCGGCCGCCGGCAGAGATGGTAGCGGGAAGAATATCCGCCTTCGAGGAGGGAGCGGCATGCTGGCCACTGTAACGGCTGGCAGGCGCGATTCTGTGACTGCCGAAAGCCTCCCAGTGCTGTGTGTGTGTGTGTGGGAGAGAGAGCACGTGCATATATGTGTGTCTGTGTGTGAGTATATGTGTGTGTGTGTGTGTATGTGTGTTTTTGCATGGGGGTGGCAAAATCCATCTGCCAGGCTTAGATAAAGACACCTGAAATATAGGATTCCAGAAAAAAACACATTGGGCTCAAAAAAGGGGAACCAATGAACTGGTGCTATTTTTCTACTCCCCCTCAATCCACCTACCCCCCCTACCCATGCCCCACCTACCCCCCCCC
>JAODJU010000018.1:3212264-3230349 GCA_026776725.1 Gnathonemus echidnorhynchus | reverse complement strand
TTCGCTGCAACTCCCTAATTAGATTACTAATTAGAGGACTGATTGGCTGAAAGAGTCCTCATACCTGGGTTTGAACATTTGACCTACAGATTATCCCAATAACCTGCATACACACCAGCCCTTTGCGGATAAGATTGACTACCCCTGGCTTATATGGTATCTTCAATACATTGTAATGACTGCTTTAAAGTAAAGTGATAGCTTGATTTTTTTTTTTTTTGCACATTTGTGCACAATAAAAATATAACTTGCGGAAAATGCTGATTTTTTCGGAATCTTCATGACTTTGAGCACATCCACGCAATTACGTAACGTTGTACTAACATTGCCCTTCAGTGTTAGATTTACAATCTGTACCCTCAAACTTTTTTTTTACTTTTTATTTTTAATTCATAATTTTTTAACTGTGAAAGTCCCCGTCTGTGCTTGTTCACATAAATTTTTGACTAACATTTTTGATTAGTATTCCTGGCAGAGCATAGTACTGTGGATATTAGGCAAAGCTTGACACAAATACTTCACAAATGATCCCTCTCTTTAACAAATTGTGAAGCACCCTTAATGTTAGTCCTGTAATTAATATTATCATCCGCAAACAATAAAAAAGCTGTCAGGGTTTAATGGACCCCAGGAAGGTTAATGCAAAGTGATTTGTCTGTTTTGGAAGACAGCGATGATTGACGTCCGTTCCTCCTTTACTCTCGCTCCCTTTCTCCATTGCATTAGTTGTGTGTCTCTGAACTGCAGATGTGTAAGAAAAGCAGTTTGCTATCTGGGCATAAAGAGCAAGAGAGAGCAAGGTTAATTAGACAGTGAGGCCAAGAGGAGGGTCTTGTTAATAGATAGGAGGCAAACTGAAACAGATGGCTCAGAATGGATTAACTTCAAGGAGAGCTCCAAGAAATCCAGTAGACTTGACAATAGTGCCGCCCAAGAGGGTGCATCGGGGGTCTGATGGCACAAGCACTGTGTGTGGAAACACAAGAAAACATTTTGAGACAAAAAAGTTCAGTTAAAAGTTCTGGTATTGGTGATGGGACCTCCATATGTGCATTTCCTGGCTACAAGCCCAAAGCCAGTTTGGTGAAGAACTGTAGCTTAAGTTCTAGATGGCTGTGCTGTTAGATAGCAGCATTATTATATTATTAACCATTGGACAAATCTGTGTCAGCTCCTGGCAGCCTTATAGACGGGATTTCTCCGGAACTTTCTGTCTTTTTTCTAGGCCTTCCCAAAGGCATGTTCATTCTGGTGGCAATTGAGTCTATCCATCATGTTGCTGGTCTTCTACCTTGCTTACCTTCAGCTGTTCCAGGCATTATGGTCTTTTCCAATCCACTGGGTCTTCTCATAATACTCTCAAAGGAAGACAGCTTCAGCGTGGTCATTTGTACAAGTGAAAGGTCAGGCTTGATTCGATCAGGAATCCACCCGTTTGCTTTCCTCGCAGTCCACTGCATTCTTAAAAGTTCAGTTCTTAAAAGTTGATGCCCTGCTTTTTTATCGTACTGCTTTAACATCCATAAAGAGTCACAGAAAATACTGTATTCTGAACAATCTTGATCCTTCTTCTTAAAGACACGTCGGCGCTATTGAAGATTTTTCTCCCGATCTTCCATCATCAGTCTGCAAGGTATTTTCTTGACACGTGGATTCTTTAATGTTGACGATTGCTCCAAGAAGACAAAAGCTGCCTATAACCTCAATGAATTCCCCACCAGTGCTAAAGTTAGCTGCCAATCCTGTGATCAGAACCTCTGTTCTCTTTTTATTTAGCCCCAACTCTTCACCTTCTTCTTTAGCTTTCATTATACTGTAACTGTCCTTAGACCTTCCTTTTCTGCTATAAGTGTGGTGTCACTAATTGTTGATGTTTCTTCCACTAGTCTCCATTCAAGTCAACTCAGGGCATAGATTAAATAGTAACACAAGAGGCAGCTGAAGAAAGGGTTCAACAGACGCAGACATTGTGTGACCAAGACATCCAGCCTGTGAAAATGTATCGGATTTTGACAATGACCTCCAGCTTACACTTTTTTCCATATTCAAAAGTTCCATTGCCATACAGTAATCAGAAAATGCTGCAGGAGGAAATTGCTTAAAAATAATAATAAAAACCTGACAGTTCAATCCAGCACATGTCCACCAAGCTATAAAGGTTTCCTAGGTCTCTGAGGCTATTTTCGGGCTCCTGCCGCTGCACCTGAATGATGCCGTAGCCTCATTGAGCATGAGCTATAGCCCCGCGCTCAGACAGGCCTCCCTCGGCCGGCCACGGAGCTGCCATCTGTCAGAACTGACACCGGATGACACCCTGGGGGGCAGCTTGACAAAAATAAAGCCAAACCCATTTTGTTGTAAGAATAGCTCCTCTGCCATTGATGAACAATCAATGCCAGGGTTCATAAGCCCTAGGTGTGAAGAGAAACCCTTAGCCTCACGGCTACCGCCGCCCCGCTGGCTGTTTCTCGTCGCTGCGGAAAGGGGCGTCATATATTTCTTCTTCCTTTATCGGCAGAGCAGGAAATTATGAAGGTCTAGCCTCATGAGGGTTACCGCTGGATGGAATCGGAGTCAAGTCATGATCTATTCATGCCAGGGTTATAGAGCATGGTAACAGCAGTATAGCAGCTACAAGACCACAGATAAATAAAATCAAATGTCACTAAGATCTGGCACAGATGCCTGGATAAACTAAAGGAAATACACACAAAAAATTAAGTTCATAGATCTTCACTCTTCCATTTAGTCTGCAACTTATTTCTACTTACAGCTGAATGGAATTAGGGCAACACAGTTTCTTGAAGCATCATCACCTTTTATGGTGTGATCCTGGCCTCCCCCTCCTCTCTTAGATTTTCCTCGCTAAGGGGATCGAATCCAGCTGTGACTAACAGCAGAGATATTCTCGGGCGGCAGGCAGAGGGCCTGCGAGTTCACGCGCCGGGTTAGCGAACGTCACGAGCTGCTGCAATCTTTCTCGAAAGAGGACAACGGCAGTTGCACTGAAAATATTAACGTTCGGATAAACCAGGCGATAGTCAAACAGTAAGGGTTTAATGATATAAAATGATCTCGTTATTGAAGCTGGTAGGCAGCTAATAGTATTTGTCTCCCAGTATTGGTTGGTTTTGTTTCATCATGGTCAGTCTGAAACAATGTAGTTGTAGACAGCTGAACTAAGATCCTCCGTTTTTCTGTGTTGTAGCTTCTCTACAACATGTCCGTGGGATTAAGAAAAATGTCAGCCATTTCAAAACAAGACACATAAATGAACGCGGGAAAAATGTCGTCTCCTCCCTTTAATTTAGATTGTGGAGATCAAAGAACAATCAAAGCTCCGCTGCTGAGGTTTTGATCTACTCCGGCTTATTGTGACTCGAACGTCGTACCCTGACCCCATGCGCTGTAACAGATTTGCCCTCCTGCCTGGCCTGAGGGAAAATCCTGAGCAGTGGTGTGTATGTTGCTATGCATACGGGGGGGGGGAGGGGGTTGGGGGCAGGCTTGGGGGTGGGGGGTCCTGCTGTCCTGACCCGTTGAGATCTGGGTCCCTGCCGGGAGGGA
This sequence comes from Gnathonemus echidnorhynchus, assembly GCA_026776725.1. Taxonomy (NCBI): domain Eukaryota; kingdom Metazoa; phylum Chordata; class Actinopteri; order Osteoglossiformes; family Mormyridae; genus Gnathonemus; species Gnathonemus echidnorhynchus. Next base: position 3,226,782 of record JAODJU010000018.1, on the reverse strand, counting down.
CCGAGACGGCAAGCCGCAGCCCAGTGGGACATCAGCTACCCTCGGCGTACATGATTACTGACCAGCAGGGCAGAAACCATTCGCTAATCACATTACTGAATGATGTATGCCGCAGGGTGGCCGATATAGGCAAAAAGAAGGATAGATAAGTTATTCACGCAACATCACAGATGCATACGCAAGAGAGGAGGAGAACAAGGAAAAGATTCATAACAGCAGATTAACGCGCGCTGTGCAAGCCTCATGAAGTGCGTAGGTGCTGTTTATTGAGCAATTTGGGGCATTTAATAATTTTACGTCAGCTTTTTTTTTTTCAATTTTGCATTTCTGCACTCCCATCTCTATTAATGCAAATTGACCCTATCCCCCCAATTTTCTTGTTACTCATTTGTGTTGGCGCACCAAACGGTTCACCTGGAAAAAGTAAATGCATTTCACCGTCTGCATAAACAAACGATTTGCAGCACAATAATAGAACAGTGGAGAACATGTGCAAGTTTGAATTTAAAATAGATTTTTGCCTCCACAATTATCCTCGTCGACAACTGAAATAATACACTTTCAAATCAACAGCGGGGAAGGATAAAATGTCCGAACAAGCCATGCAGCGTCAGGCAGCCATGTAGGACCGCGCCAAAGGTCCTGAGATCCATCAGGCAGCTACGACTCGATGGGGCATGGTGGTCTCCATGACCCGCGTTCATTCATCTCCCTCTTTCTCGTTTACTCGTCGCCACAATCTCTGCCGAGGCGATGAGCAGTGGGATGCGACTCCCACTTAGAATGCAGCGAGATCGTCACAGTGACCAGACAAAACGGGCCAGATAATAAATGACAGCCGTGACTCGGAAGCCCAACCTGAAATGAAAGGGGGGGGGCCTGAAGCCCTTTAAGAGCACCCGCACAGAGTAAGCAATCAATCTTTATTCGGCCGATGTGAGATCTTGAGGGGCTGAGTGCTTACGGTGGATGTACTAAGGCTTTATGTCCCCTGGGCAGAGATGAAAAAGCCTAGTGGAGCCAAACACCATGATAGGAGAAGTCAGTGATTATTTAGGCAAGGACAGCTTATCCCATCTCTGCTACGTTTGGCTCCAGTTTTTCACTGCAGGCCCTGTACCAGAAGAACCTCGGTGACGGCCGTGTCTCACCAGTGATGTACATCAGATCCAGGGCCAAGAGTTCAATCCACTACATCCAATGACTTGCAACTTGCTACTTTGAATTTTAAAAACTGCAGAATCTGTCCTCTTCTATCTGTTACTGTGCCTTAGTGCAATGGAGTGTATTGAAAACATATTACTGTTAAAGGACGGTGAAAATGACCCCTGCATTGGAATAGCAGTTATAGATAGGTGAATAGAGAGATGGATATAGATAATGGCAATTTTTAAATGGAAGCTATAATAATAATAATAATAATAATAAATAATAATAATAATAAAATAATAATAAACAGTAAGATAATTTCTAATTGATATTTCAATCTATTCAATTTGTTTAAATAATAAATCAGTTTAATATTTTACATGTCCCACCCGAATAAGTTAGCTTTCTTGGTTTGTCTGTTTTCCTTACGTTGATGCAAAGTCGTTAACCTCCAACTGTAAATGCATCCGGATATTTCCAGTCAGCACCACGGTCAGCAACAAGTACGTACAGCTGCTTTGCATCATTACCGTGACTTGAAATTATCTTCAAAAAAAAAAAGCATCACGTTATTTCGTGGTTTACAATAACAGGCTGGTGTTATAAGACAGAAACAGCGGCATTTTATATACGAAGCGCGAGTCTTCGTTTTTCTTTTATGCAAGCCGTGTAATAAGCGAAGACGCGCCGTATGTCCGCTTCCTTCAGCATCGTAACAGTACCATGCTGGCCCTTTACGCAAACGTTTGGATCGGCGACCCACCCTTCGGACCTCCCGTCCTAGTGGGCCCTGATTGGTCAAATCAAGCAGATTATGCAAATTGGGTTGTGGTTCTGGTTAGAAGCCCGTGAGTTGACGTCACGAGGCAGAGTGGCCGCTGACAGGAGAACAGGAAACATTGAAAACGACAGGAGAAATGAAAAGATATAAGCAGGTCGGCATAGTGAAATCAAAGCATTAGGGAAGAGGGGGAAAGAGAAAGGGGAGAAAGGGAGCGAGCGAGAGTGAGAGAGCGGCCTCGCTGCCATATAAGAGAGAGAGAGACCAGGGAGTCCGCTTGAAGCTTGAGATACAGGAAGACAGGCAGAGGGGAGAGAGGGAGAGAGAGAGAGGGGGAGAGAGAGCAGCTGGTCCATTGAAGAAAGATGGCTACAGTCACTGCGAACGGAGTGCAGCAAGAGAATGGATTCAGCACCATGAACAGCGCCGGCAGGATGAACGGGCTCACCATCGGGCAGAACACTATTCCCATGAAAGACCATGACGCCATCAAGTTGTTTATAGGGCAGATACCAAGAAATCTGGAAGAGAAAGACCTGAAACCCTTGTTTGAGGAATTCGGGAAGATATACGAACTAACCGTACTGAAAGACAGGTTTACAGGAATGCATAAAGGTTGGTTGCCCTTATTGTGTTATTGTTTTTTTTTTTGCCCGACTTGCACACAGATTGCCCCACATTTGCTGGCAACTTTAGTAGAAAATCGTAGAAAGAGTCGTATTCTTTCGTGTTTACTGTGGGGGTTGGGACAAAATGTGGCTGCGAGGCAGCGCCATTTATTCGGAATGAAATTAAATTTTGGTCAGGAGCAAAAAAAGCAGAAGCGCGTAAGTGAAAGGGGGCGGCGTAAGGCTGCGTTTTCCGCGTACCACGTGAACCAGATCCCTCAAAAAACTCAGCGTGCTCGCGCGACCTGTCCAGCTCAGCGTCCCAACTAAAGACTGGCGCCTCACTGCAACTAGCGAAAGTAGCCCTCTAGCCTAATTATGTTAGTCGATTTGGAGCTGCATTTTGCGAAGAAATAAAATGCACCTTTCATGTTGATTAAATTTAGAAGTTGGTCTCATGTATTTGCACGTTAATCAGTGAGCATTGATAGTGGCACATGCAACTCGTAGGTATACCTCTAAAGAGAGCTAGTCAGGACTGTGCACATTTAATGCTAATCAGGAGACAAAAGGAAACCCCGTTATAGGCCTAATATGGAACATAAGTACATGTCATTTAAATGACACTGATTACCTGGGAGCCGGCTTTCTTGTGTAAATACAATCCTCATGCAACGCATTATCTCAAAACGCAAGAGCATCTTTACTAAAAAAAGAAAATACTAAATAAATGTTCTCTCTCTAATACTAGACGTTTCTGACCATGGTGACATTTAGCAGTTACAATATAGATCGTTTTTAAAAAAAAAAAAAAAAAAATTACGGTTGCATATGATTCAGTTAAGACTTGTTTACTTTGTTTTCAGTCGTATTCCACTGTTGTTGTTGTAAACAACTCGCGGTATACTCCCTAGAGATAGATTATTTATCCACTGTAACAGAGGTCAAAAATTCAGGTGACCGCGATATCAATATATCATGTCCGAATATTTTTTGTGTTAAACAAAAAATGTCGGGAGCAGCACTCTGATTTTATGAGATTGTGTGATGAGTGCGAGATTTCACATTGTTTATTAAGGCTGTATTAGTGTTGCAAAATTAATTTATTGAGAAGAATAAACATTTTAGGACGACATACTATAATACTACACTTGTTTTAAAAGCATTGACTGCATTTCATTGGGGGGCATATTTCCATAAAGATGATTATCAGACTAATACGACCATTTCCGCAATTATATACTTTTACGGTGGTATTAAATCTTCCCTGGTAGTTGCTTTTATTGCCGCATATTTTTCCTCCCCTGTCACTAATCGATAATTCACGAGCCCGCAATGAAAAATAAGGAACAGTTTATTCCTTATAACTTAATTGTCGGCCATATTGTATGGATTAGTCACCATTAGTTAATGGATGTACCTTTTAAAATGGTCTTTTTATTTTCATGCTAATGACTTCACGGTTGTTTCAAAAAAACGTGGTCAGTCCACCTGTTACTCAGTAGCGAAACTGTACACTGTGTTTCTTTCAAATTTAGGCCTATATAAAAAGCTAGAAAAGCAGTAATTGCAAAGTGGACTCAACTCTGATGAATATACATATGCATTTTTTAAATAAAGCTATTAGCCAGGCCCACTAGAACGTACTTCAAATGAATATATCTAAATGCCACACCAGCATCATCAGATTTAATGTGGTAAGTTATTTAAAGGTAACCATTCTTAATGCATAAAAAGGTAGCTTAACATATTTTATTCCTTGATCTACATGTCAAGAAAGATAAGTTATTGGACTTTAAGAGAATTCAAACATTTTCTTTTGTCACCCTTTAAAATGTCCTTGTAATCAATAAGCCAGTAAAAGAAAAGAAGATATAAAGAAGGCGTACACGACATGATAAGCTTTCCTATTTATCAATTATAGCACGCAAAATCCTCCTCTCCGAGGAGCAGCCTACCACTAATCACAGATATTCAGCCCGTGGGGGCAACCCTGGGGGACTGTCGCATGGCAGAGAGTTTAAGTGGATGGTTTACATTTAATAGCTGTGGGTAATCGTGACATAACGGCAAGCTGTCGCTGCAGAGCTGCTCGGAGAGGCTCTCCCTTGAGCCGCGCCTTGGGGCTCTGCCTCCGGTTTATCGGGACCGCGCCGATTCGCAGCAAACCCGCCTTATATCACATAGATAAAACATCGTTCTTAACGTCCTTGCCATTCTGATTTAAATGCGATCAGCAATCCCAGACTGTCACTGAGGAAGTTTCCTTCCAGGTGGATAACTTATTCCGTGATTTCCGTACGATTTCTGGGTTTACTGCTACGAACAGTAGCATGATGTGCAGTAATTTCTGAAAATCTTAAAAAAAGGCACGGCACACATTTAGGAAGAGTCACTTTGAATAGTCATTTGAAATGTATATATGGATATTGAGTGAAAGTGAAATTATATTTGATTTTCTATGTTCATTGTGGGCTCTACACAGCTTTTAAACATAGAGACATGCACACCTTAAAGAAGGCACTTTTAGAAATTCATACTATACAGCATTTCTGTTTGTTATAACAGTACCTCCATTTATTTTCCAGCTAATTAGCAGGGTTACAGATGAGCCTGGAGCCTGTCCCAGGCAGCACGGGGCACAAGGCTGGGGGGCACCAGGGATGGGATTTCAGTCCATCACATGGCACACGCACAATCATACACTATGGGCGATTTAGAGAAGCGAATTAGCCTAACTTCATGTTTTTGCACTGGGAGAGGAAACCAGTGAACCCAGAGGAAACGAATTGCACAGGCACAGAGCCGAGGTGGGATTCGAACCCTCTGCCCTACATGTGTGACACACCAGGCTGTTTAACCATAAGACTCTAAGTATTAAAAAAACTATATGTAGACTCAGCACTGTTATCAAGGATTCTAGTGAATGGAATTTTTAATATTTAATTTCAGATGCCTGCAAGTCTAATTAAATTTAACATTGACCTTACAGAGTGGGCAGCGGCTTCCATTCTTTGTAAGTTACTTAGCTCCTTTCCCAAGACTGCCAGTGTCTTATTTATCACTATTATATGAGTTTTCATGTGGTATATTCCACTTCCTGGGCTTGAATGTAACTCTGAAGGACTTTTGAGTCTACATAGCTCAAATCTGGCAGTAGCACGGTCTAGATGTCAGGAAACTGAAAGATCAGCCGTTCGTGAGCTTGCAGTGAAAGGCACCAGACCACACCCGTCTCTCAGAGTGCTTAATGTTGTTTCCGTCTTGCACTGAACTAAACCACTAAGTTTAAATGCAGCGTAGAAAGGAAGCCAAAGAAAGCAGCTCTGTTCCTGATTCTTGTCTGTCCTTTAATCTGTTTATCTTAGCAGTGGTTGGCATCAGAGGTTGAGTTAGCGACAAGATCATGTGATTATTTATTTTTTCCGTTTTTAAAGGAGATAATAGAGAAGCATCTCATTGTGTATCAGCATGTGTATTTTAGTAACCTACAGTAAGACTGTATCGGTGCACGAAGTTAAATGCCAGCAAAAATCCTTACACTACAGCAGTCTGAAAGTCATACACAACGAATCAGGAAAATTAATGTCCACTGTGGTGTAGTTATGGAATACTTCACAAAGAAGGAACTGCAGACAAGGTTCTAATATACCTATCCAGAGTTCATAGGCTACAGATGTTGTGAAACTCCTCAATTAGCAATGAGCCAGCAACTTCTAACAGGTATGAAATATGAGTGTGACACCAATGCCTAGAGGGGGAGGAGCCTCGGACAGGGTGGATGGTGGGTTCATCGGGCTTTACTAAATAGGCTCTAATAGGTTGATATGGAAGGTATAACAGGTGAGCAAATTTATGCACTTAATGATTTTGAATGGGCTGATATAGCTAGGCCTGAGCTTCTTGGAGGTGAAACAAAGTTTGAGGTCCCAAGTGGATACTCAAACCCATTTAGGTTGCCAGGAACAATATGGTGGAGTAGCAGTGGTAATCAGCTGATCTGCACATGGGTCTTTTCCCACACTTGACCACTCCTTGCAAACCACTCGTCGACAGCTGGGATTTTGCTGACCCCATCTCCCATGGGAAACTGGAGGATGAGAAGGGGTTACTCACTGGAAAGGGGTTAAGTTTAATGAGGTGTAGATGAGTCCTACTGGCTGGAGGAACAATATCAGTCTTATGTATGATCAGATTTCCTGGTTCAAGCTCTCCGTAGATTGTAGATTGTAGCCGAAAGATAAACTGACATTGATGGCCAGGCACGTAGAGAACACTCTCCACACTTGATGAAAATTGAAGTCCCCAGTCCAATAGGATGTCTTCACGTATCCCCAAAAAGCTAGACGCTTGATTAAACAGGCATTGAGAAAAATTTCATAGCAGTAAGCACCCCTTGGAGAGGTATCAAGTGGAACATGTTTGAGAACAGTGATAAGATCTGTAGCAATATGGGGCCATGTAAAGGTTCTAAAGTATCTATGGGTAATTGTAATGGATCTTAGTTTGAGTACAAATTTTGATATTGTTTGCAAAGAATGGTCACCTGATTTTCTGGGCAAGCAGTTTGATGTTACGGCTTATACCTGGGAACCCTGCACTGAGTAACGTGTGAACCCACTGCAAGAGTTAGGGATGAACGCTGACTGGGACATAGGTTTTTTTTGGAGGAGTGTCTGGTGAGACTCAGGTCGGTATGGAGTGTATCTATGATCTCCCATCTTATGGGAACCACAACTCAGGAGGGAGATATTGTAGTCTCTGGCAAGAGAAGACTGCCTGGAGGGCATCTTATTTGGTATTTCCCATGCCTGCGGGATAAGTAGGCCTAACTGTGAAATTTAAATGGGTAAAGAAAAGGTCCTGTCTGTTCTGCTTGAGATTCTCAGATATATATTGTAGATTCTGATGGCCAATGAGTATTTGCTCAGAGTTGCTCCATGTCTCCATTCCCTGAGAGCCAACTTGATGACTAGCAGTGTTCTGTTTCTTCTAGAAGGAAAATGCAGTGGAAAATAGGTTAGGGGTGTGCTGTGCCATTGAGAAGTAAGTTTCAGGTATATCATGCCATTGAGGTACACTGGCCCCCCCCCCACAGCAACCTGTGAAGTGTCCATGACCACCAAAAATGGTGGATCATGTTCTTTAAATGCAGGGATGGATGTAAGTAGCTTCTTGAGTTTCTGAAATGCTGCATATGCCAAAATCATTCCATATAAGAGTTTTAGAGGTTTATGCATGAGACTCTTGAGTGATGCTGAGAAAGTACAGATGAAGTCCACTATTCTTCTTCTCAACAAAGAAGATGTTGACAAGGTGATGCTAGTGGTCGCGTACTTCATAACCCGTGGGCCTCCTCAATGTATTAGCTTCATGTTTCAGGGCTGGACAATGGATAGACACAGGCAAGTGGACTTAAGGTTCTGGGTGGGTAGCACCGTATCATGGATCATGTGGGAGATGTGCTGTTGCCTTCTTGCAGAAAATTTGGAAGTGCTGGCACTCTGGAAGAATGATATCTGGCTGTGCTAGACTTGTGTACTGCATTGGGGTGGCATGACAGAGAATTGCTATAGAGTCTGAGCAAGAGTAGGGTGCCACAAAAGTCGATCTTGTTGCTGCCAGGAGTTTATAGGACAATGAAAACAACGTCAGGGGTGTCAATCAGGGACAGAAGGAATAACTAGCAGTTGTATCCCCTCGTGATGAAGTGTGGCAACCTGCATGTGGATGGAATCTGTTTGTTGAGTGACTCTGAGGTTGTCCATCCAGTGCAGTGACAAACGGGGGTAGAGAGATCTCCTGGAGAGAGACACCGAACAACACAGAAACTCTCACCACGGTACCTGAGTGTACCTTATACACTTTGTGTAGACCAGTGCCACCTACACATTTATCAGTAATCAAACCCCCAGCTTCAAACTCTGATGGAATCACATCTCTGGGTCTCTGAAATAAATGTGAATATAACTGTGTACTTCTTTGCTGCATTTTTATAGTTTTTTTCTACCTGCACAGCATGGTAAGATGTTTGATGAGCAGCAGTTTAAGCATTTCCTGAACATACATCGCCCGCTCTCACCTTAACCTACAGAACGCGGAATCTGCATTTATGTATATGCTAAATAAAAATGTATATTTCACTTTTATGTGGCATACATCCCCCATTGCTTTAAGAATCTTTACCCGACACATATCACGATTTTCGGCGCTAACACAGAATGGCGTGTCTTTCCCCGACAAAAAAGAGGATTTTCGTAAATCGACCCGGGCTAATTTTTTTTTTGTCCACATGCCCATCTGCCATATAGCATGGCTGCACCCCGGCCACCACCGTGCAGTAAATCCTCTCTCCGTCTGTGCCCTGACTGCATGCCTTCCCTCTCCAGGATGTGCCTTTCTCACGTACTGTGCCAGAGAGTCTGCGCTGAAGGCCCAGAGTGCCCTGCACGAGCAAAAGACCCTGCCGGGGGTAAGTGTCCTAATTTCTCTCCCTGCTCTCCTGTCCTGGCTGCAGCCAAACTCCAGTGCCCCTGGGTGATGCTCACTAATCCTGGGAGAGGAAGGGAGGGAGGCAGAGAGTTATGGGTAAAAAATAAATAAATAAGGCCCCCTGTTTGTTGGTTAATCAGCTATTTGCAGCGCGATGAATCTCCTGGGTAATTTATTGAACACGACGCACTGATCTCACCGTGTTGTACATTCCTAAGAGACAGCTTTCCTCTCCCGTGCCATTGCGCGCTAACCTTCATTTCACTCACTATTTTTTTCCCTTTAATCGGTCACGAAAAGCTTTCGTGACTCATGGAACGAACCCCTATAGGTGCTCTCGCTGTTTCGATCTGTCCAAAACATCAAGCCAAACTCTTCGGCGCCCCCTACACCACACGCTCCGCCAGTGACATTCGGCCCGACTTCTGACGTGTGAGATTGTCATATCGCTGTCCTGACCTATGTGCACAGGGTTAATGACGTTGCAGTCTGTGTGAGGGGGGGCTTTAATCTTTTTTTTTTTTTTTAATCAGGCAGTTTCTAGTGGATCCTTTGAAAACGGAATGCACCACTGCCCTGTAATGTGGCCTTGAACCTCAGTGTGACTTCAGTCAGTTAAGGCAATTACCCAGAGTGCCCTGCTGCACGCTGTCCGCCGAGTCCGCCAGGTGCCTTTGAAGACAGGCCTGGTGCATCCGTGCTCTCGGCAGGCGGGCAGAGATAGCACCGTTCTGTGGGCCTCGTGTCTCTGTAACACCTCCCGGCGTAAAGTCGCCATCCTTAGTGCGAGTGTTCTGGGGAGGCGGGGGTGATGAAGTGCTTTTAGCAATTTGTTCATTTAATTCCTGGGTTTACTGGTTGCGTTGCTTCTGCGCCAAAAGCTCATTTATTTCCCGGTACACAAGTGGTCGATTTTGCCGTTTTTTTTTTCTTTTCCCCCAGTAAATTTTTTTCTGACATCTTGGTGCGAAAATGCTAACGCGCGTAGTGGAAGCGAACGCAGTCAGGTGTTTTAATTAGTGCTAAATTCGTTCCAGGGAAAAAACGCATAACGCTCTCTGAAGAAGCTCCTTTCAGAGGCTCTCTTTCTCTTCATGTAAGTGCCCTGGCATACCATGAGGTTGGCATGGGTACCCTTCAGTACAGAATCCTCCCAGCCTAGACCTCCTGAATCTGCCATGCTCATAATTCCTTCCTGATGCCCTGTGGCCTCCAAGTGTGGTGGCCTGTAGTCATCATCTTTGAATAAAGCCTTTCCTCTCTCTGCTTTTCTCTCCCTCCCTTTTGTTAGAAGCTACCATTCATTCACCAGTCAGGCCAATTAGTTCATTGGATACAGATGTAATAAGCCTGCTAATTGGCCTTGTGCAGGCCCAAAAGCCAATTAGACTGTTGACAGAAGCCAGATCTCTCTTTCCCTGTCTGCATCGCCTTATTCTCTCTGTCACTGCCCTTTTCCGCCGCTCTGCACATGCGCTCCCCTCGTCCTCCCGTGCGGACAGCTGTGGGGAAGTGGCTCTGGCGGCGGATCCGGGGGGTGTCAGGGCATCGGAGGAAATTCTACTCCAGCAGCCCCTGACCGCTCTATTAAGGAGACACTAATGTTTATGCAGCAGCGTGGGACAGAAACCCCCAGGTGACAGATGGACACCAGATAGAGGAAGAAAAAAATGCTTCTCTTTAAAAGGTGCTGCCGCGCGCTTGCTTTGGGGGGGGGGGGGTTGCACAATCGGATGGCCGTGTGGACTACGGGCCAGTGGGTGGCACCCCGGGGCTCAAGTCGTGACTGGCAGCGTTTGGGGCAGCCCGAGGCTCGCCTACGCGTAGTCACGGGGCCTGGGTGCCCGCAAGATGGAGTCCTATGTGTCCTTGTGCCCACTGAAGCGCAGTGCATGTGTGCGTGAGTGCATGCGTGCCCACGGAAATGATCACCATTGTTCTTGTATGATTGGTATTATTAATAGAAATGGTGTCATTCTCATAATTAGAGCACTGGCTGAATATTGGCAATTTTATCTGTTTCCTGCATAATAATTTGTTTTTCCTCAATTTTGTTTGGGGGGGGGGGGTGTTCTTGGAAGACTGACAAATAAAAATGACAAATAAAAAGAAAATGAGGAATGTGGTACAGGAGTTTCATCGTCTGAAGCTGAAGGGGGACATTCACACCCTCATAGTCCCGGCCAGCTCCTTCAAACGCCTCGGAGAGGGATCCCAACGTAGAATTAATCTTTATTATTCATTTATTCCACAAAACCCGACAGTAGCCGTTTTAGAAATACTGAATTAAGAATAAGTTTTAATAAGAATTTTAGAAACGGAGGTCGTTTATTATTGGCACCGATCCCCCACGACAGACCCCCACCCCTCTGTCCCATTCCAATTTACTCGTGCCCCTGCCTGTAATGAGGCAGAACTGGTAAATGTGACGAGCGGATCGTTAACACGGGGGGGCACGGGGGGCATGGCGGAGAGGAGGCTTGTCTGCCCGCCCATCAGAGGTGAGCGGACCGGCACCCCCCACCACCAGCACTCATCGTTTCACGCTGCCACTTGTACCACTCTGGCCCGGCAAGTAAGAGTCCTGCCTGATTCCCGGCGCACAGCGATAATCAGCCGAGATGTGCAGGCAGCCCGATTGCATCATGCGCTCGCAGGGGAAAAAACAGCAAGGCGACGCTGACGACTCCGGCTGGGAAGTTAGCGACAAGGGAGTGCGGCTCGTCAAAGCGCACGGCTAATCACAGGCGGACAGGTGCAAACTCTTTCCATTCTTGGGAAAGAATGCAAGCTTCCATCTGCTTCCTAACGCACGCACACACACGCACTCGTTCGTGCACCAGAAGGGCCACTGTTATGTCACAGACAGTGGGCAACGAACAAGGGCTTTAAGGCAAGAAGAGGCAGAGCTGGTAATTGAGTGCGGATGTCAGGACATTATTGCACACAGATTCTCCACGGTTGTTCTGCATCGACTGGACAGTCTGTCCTTTTACTTTGAAGGATTAAGCATGCATTGAGGCATTTGTTTAAAAAAAAATGTAAAAGCTTTTTATGTAGCTTGAGATGAGGCCTTGAGGAATAGGTATGATTTCTCTTTGGAGCTCAGAGGGCAACAGAGTTACCTTTTCTGGTACAGTATCACCTATCACACATATTGGGAAGGAAAAATGCAACCACCCCATTGCCCACAAAACCTAACCATCCAAGTGGCCACAAAACCCAATCATGCCATTGGCTACAAAGCTCAACCACCCCACTGGCTACAAAACTCAACCACCTCATTGGCTACAAAACTCAACCACCCCACCGGATACACAGCTCAAGCTCAGAACTCTCTGCGCCCCACACAGAGATATGGAATAACCACAGCTGCATTACTTATGTCATGAACTTACCTTGTAAAGCTAATTTCTTTTGAAATAAAGTTTTCAACTTTTTTGTGTGACCTCACACACATAAACCAAATCACACTTTCACTCTTGGTGGTGTCAATTTTGACCCCACCAGCCCAAAAACTTCCAGGACACCCCCAGTCCTGTTGTCTCAGTCCTAACAGTACCCACAGGAAATACTCCAGACTACTAGTAACTTAATTACATATAATCAATCAAGCATTTCTATATTGTTTTATATCTAGGAACTGCGAGGAAGGAATTAATTCATCAAAGAATTAATTAGTTCAGTATAATTAAGTTTAACAAATGTATTAATTTTTCATGGGAAAAAATCAGAAAATACAGAAACATCTTTGCTTTGATATTTTTATCAGTGCATACATGCATCTCTCACAAAGAATTTGGAATATATGTCCACTTATTGCAGGAATGTAATAAACAGCTTAGTTAAGAATAATTAATAAAGAGCCTGATTGAAACAGGAAATAGCCAAAGCAGGGGTCCCTCAGGACTGAGGCTGAAAAGCCCTATTACAGATTGTGCAGCCTTACCCGCCTGCAAAGGGCTGCAGGCACCTGTCAATTAGTGGTAATTAAAGGAGACATTGCTTAATACTGGTTTGGGGATTAACATCGGCACATTCCATTATGGGCACGGGAAAGAGATGCTTTCAGGTCAAATATGCATGGTAATCTTAGTGTGTCCATCCATCCATCCATCCATCCATCCATCTCCATTAACCACTTATCCAGTACACCAGTGTTTCTCAATCTGGTCCTCAGGAACCCACAGACAGTTCACATTTTCGCTCCCTACCAGGAGCTGGGAGGGAGCAAAAACTTGGACCGTCTGTGGCTTCCCCGAGGACATTTTACTGTCTCAGGAAACACGAGACAGGAGACACTGTGAATAACACGCCAGTCCATCACAGCGCACATACTCACACAGGGGCAGCTTGGAGGTGCAGGTTTTTGGGCCACACAAAATGGGGAGAACATGGACACTTTATACTCCCATACAGGGGGCACGATTCTATCTTCCATCCTTGCAGGTGTGAAACCAGTGTTACTCTCCGAGCCACCAGACTGCTAAGCCTTACTATACGAAGGACCAACAAGACTGACGCTACCTGGCATGGGTTTTGACACCCCTGGCGCCTGTTTTCGGCCAGGAGGCCAGGGCTCCTATTGCAGTAGACGGGGTGTGAAGATGTACAGGCAGCAGCAGGGACGCCTATAGTCTGTGGCGGCCCACGGTGCCCCTTAGCTCCGAACAAACGAGATATAAATGCGTATTTTCCCAGTGTAGACGGTCGGAGTGCGAGCGGGATGGTGTCCTTGGAGGAGAAGGATGGTCTGGGGCCCGGTGTGTGAACGGTGTTGTTAAAGGGGCCAGCCGGGATGGCATAGGATTCAAAACCTCGGAAACCTCGTAAAGTGACACTGTCGGGTGGAGTGTTCCACTCCGCCGGCTTTATGGGGGCCAGCATCCATGCAGAGTCATTTAAACTGCTTGAAGAATTAGCTTGTGATTATTATTTTTTTGTAGGATGTGTTTGTCTTAGCAGCCCCCGGTCGCTGCTCTTTATTTAGATAAATCCTGTTTTCTGTCCTTTTATCCATGAAAAATTAGCCATGCCCCCCCCGCCCCGCACACAGTAAGTTCATACATGTTCATGACGGCCTCTGTTCGGTGCCTTCGAGATTAATTAGCAGCTGCAGTAATTATGCTGTTGTTTCTCGTATGTAAACCTCATATGTTATTCTTTTAGACCTCAAGGCAACGTGTCTCATTTGTCCAATTTAATTTTGAAATAATTTATCTGTGAGTCTTCCGCGGCTAATCCCCCACCCCCCCTTAATGGGCCTTGTTTATTACGGCTTTCATCTTTCATCACTTTTCTGTCTTTCATCAGTTTATTATAAAACAGCCACTCCTTTATTTTTCCCCTCTTTGATGACATCCTCTTTTCCTTCTCCCTCCTGCCGTCCACTTTTCTCATCCGCTCTTTGTTGTGAGCCAGCCCCCCCCCCCCCCCATCCCTTCAGAAGGGAGCAGGCGTCTTGTGCTATTACAGCACACGCCACCCC